>VDFB02136451.1:0-20538 GCA_007258455.2 Sequoia sempervirens
CCAGCCGTTGAAATGCAAGTGCGAATCCGCCTCAATTCAGCTAGGGTGGAATCTTTCACCACTGAAATCGGATACCCATAGGCTATTCTCTAAGTTCTCGTGGGCTAATTGGTAAGGCAAGGGATCTCCAAAGATCTTAAAGAACTCAGTTTCGGAGTTACAAGGTTTCTATTATTGGCAATGAGCTTTGTGGGCAATACTGATCTAAATAATGCTCTCTAAAGTGTTTTCTGACTTTTGGGGTGTTCACCAAACTTCTTGGAAAGCGCGTCTATTTCTAGCAAGTCACCAAATTGGCTTCTATTATTCTCCTATTGCCTCAATAGCATATTGGCATCGTCAAATTTGGATTCTGATGTATTTCGAGATTTTCCACAACTTGGAGTGAAATAATTAAATTATTCACTCAAGTTAGAATGTTTTATTATTAAATTTTTATAACTTAAGTGTAATATCCTTTCAAAAAGGTATTTTAATTCCCCATTTGGGTGTCTAGGAAGAATAAGGGGGTCTTGCACATGAAAAAGGTTTAATTTATTTTTAAAAGGGAATTTGATGGAAAAGGTGAATTAATTAATTATTTCAAATTGGAGTTTTCTCTCCCAAACTCTATATAAGGAGGCATTGGGACTCATTGTTGCATATGTTGAAGAATGATAATGTTATGTTGTTGGAATGGCTTTGGTTCTCTACAATCTTTGAGAACGAAATCCTTCATAGATTTCTAGTTTCGGAATTGTAAGGTATTCCCTAGCTAGACTGGTGCGATTCTAGATTGGAAAATGTTTTGGTGAAATTTTCTTACAATTGCAGAGTGTTAAGTGTTGAATTTTCTTGGAGATTGATTTATGGCCATACCTGTACAAGTACAGGTTGAAGTTGAACCCTCTATTTGGGTTGTGCTGATTGAAGTATTGGAGTTGTGCTTTTGAGCTTTTTACCAATGTTTTTCATATGCTAGGTGACCAAGTTGGAAGAGTTTGCAAGAGGTAAAATGGAGTTTTTTTTTTTCTAGAATCAAGTTGCCCCCAGACAGGTCATACCCCTGCAGCAAGGGGTGTGAAGGTTCATATCAAACATTTTGGGGCATAATAATGGCTGATGATCACTCCCTAGGAGGCGCCTAGGATGTTTGAAGAGTTTCTAGGTGATGGAAGGCATTGAAGAGTGTTCAGAAAATCATAAACAAATATCTTCCTAGCTGCCCCTGTTCTGTCCAGCCCATGTGTTTTAACAGCAGCAGGTCTGTAACAGCCTTTTCCAGTAAAGGAGAGTCATATTTCAGTATCCATCTTCAGCTCTTTATGAGGTATTATATTATTGCTTCAAGTTGGGTGACTTGCTTCATCATTTAGCAACATTTTGGGTAAGTCCAAATAGTTTCCTTTCATATCATTAATTAGTAACAACAGATGTATATCTTGAATTGGGAGATTTGAATGAGCTAACATTGTAACACTGAGTGGTAGTACCACTAGTGATCTACTCTTGATATTTTTTTGCTACTCACCCAACTACATAAGTGGCTCTTGTTATTCATCCCAATGAATAAGTGGTTCTTTGGTTCTCACTCACCACTAAAAAGTGGAAGATTTGCTTACTTGTTGTACTCACTCGCCACTCAAAAGTGGAAGAGCTTGCTTTACATTTCATTATTGTATGTGCTTTCCCACTGCAAAGTCGAAGTTGCCTAGCTAACCCCACTGGATAAGTGGATGTTACATTCAGCTACTTCATTTCAAGTACATTGTAATCTCGTACATTGTATGCTCTCACATCGCCCACACTGGGAACTGGGTGATCAAAAAGCGGAAACGAAGTTGTGTAGCATTTCATTCTGTTTTGAGCTAACAAGTTTTCAAAAAAAATTGAGGTGGTTTCTTACACAATTCCGACAAGCAATGGAGATATTGTCACCACTTACTAAGACCCAAGATAGTCATAATGCAAACAATCCAATGCGTGACCACAATGAGGTGGAGTGTTACATCCCCTCTAACTTAAACATGTTAATGACAATGGAATTATGGTCGTTATGTTAGTTGCAAGTAACTACTTTCATGTGAATGTGAAATTGAGAATAAAATAGTTGTTTTATTTATCGTAACTGTAATGTAAATGATCTTTTTATATGCAAATGAATTTCTTGTTCATGTGAAAATGAATGTGATCACGAGATCATATTTAAATATATATAGATATATACATAAACATTGAGAACAATCTAACCATAATCCTTGTCAGTGGATGCAAGATTGTCGATGCCACGAGAGAAAGGGAAATATCAACAAAGAGAGGACATTGTTAACAATGGATCTATTTTATCGTCTACCTCGAGTCGGTGTATAACAAGTATCGAAGTCGTAACTTGGCCAAAAACAATTCAATATAATTTTTTATTCTATAAGCCAATTTATATATATATAAATCTTATATAATTTAAAAGAGATTGCAATTGATTAATAAATGATATAATTAAATATTAATAGCTTGGGAGAGGAGCAAATCGATATTGCTTATCAAATTAACTTTTGAAAATATTAATCTTGGCATCG
Source organism: Sequoia sempervirens (assembly GCA_007258455.2). Lineage (NCBI taxonomy): Eukaryota > Viridiplantae > Streptophyta > Pinopsida > Cupressales > Cupressaceae > Sequoia > Sequoia sempervirens. The sequence goes on from VDFB02136451.1 coordinate 2,556, forward strand.
AATATTTCTTTTATTCAAATTAAAATGGCAAGAGTTGGTGTCCGGCCTTGTGGCGGGACTTCTGGCAGCTCGCCACCCGCGTTGGAGAAACGCCCAAGAATGGGCAAAGGAAAGGTTTCTTGAACAGTCGGGGGAGTTCAAGTTTTTGGATGGAAAAATAGACTTTCATTCATTTTTCTTTCTCATCTCCGCATCTCTCCTTTTTCTCTCTATCAGTCGTGCAATTTTCTATGGCTTCGTTCGAGTCCTTTGTGACCTTTTCGATTTAGTTCCCTCTCAAGTTTGCCATTCACACTGTGCTCACGTTTGGAATCTCTCTCTGTAATCGTCGGTATTGTTCAAGCTTATTCATTTTATCCTATCTTCTTCTTTGAGGTCGGCAACCTTGAGATTTAATTCTTATGGCGAAGTTTTGTTGAGCCGTTGTTTGAGTTGGGAGTCTACCTTGCACATCTTCCAATTGGAATAGTGGTGACGAATTTTTGTTCTTCGTCTTTGGTTATCTTCCTCATCTAAGAGCGTTGGGGTTCTATTCGCTTGTTGAGTTGAGGAGAGAAGAGCTTTGTTATAAAGTTTCGAATTCATTTCTCAGGCAAGTAACGAATAAAATCCTCCACTGAGTTCGGTAATGATGATTTAATTTAGAGTATTTTGGGTATTGCATCGGACCTGGTTAGTATTAGCAGCTTGTAGTCGTTTCTATCTTTGAGTATGAAATTAATTCAAAATGCATTTCTTTCTGCCAAATATCTTACATAAAAGAATGGTAGTTACTTGAGTAATGTATATCGAACTGTTTTCTCTTGTTGGTAAAGCCGAATTGATACCAAGCCTCTTGTGTTCAATTCTCATTCCTCGTTGGGTCTGGAGTAATGCTAACCCTGAAGTAATTCATACAATCAATTATAATTATGTCTTCCTCTGTCGATTTGTGGACCTAAATTGAACACCTTGATCCTCTGTTTGAGGAACTTGAAATGGTTATGGTTCTCTTCTTCTTTTCCATGCTGTGATCAAATCTTGATTTAGTATTTGGAAGATTTGTTGGGTTTATAATCTGAAACAACTTTCAAATAATGGGAATCTAGGGAAAATGATTTAAGTTTTCTAGTCAATCTCAATCTAATCAGCAAACTAAATCTTGACCTAGTTTTCATTCTTCCTGTTGTTCGGAGTTCTTCTAAATATATATAAAGTATAATTATTGAGATCTTGAAATCCTCACATTTTCAAATGCATTCACTTGATGGTTAAGATATAACCTCGAACTAAAAGGAATTGACAAACAAACTTGCTAATGTAAAATTTAACCTTGATCTAAGTATTATCATGTCGAGCAAGGGTGAGAATGCTGACGGCACAGGAGTGTCAGTAATATTAAAATCCTTGGCCAAGGTACGATGCTAAATTCAGCATCTGTTAGCTATCAAGTACCAGATATACCACTGATCAGAGTGACCTTTCTAGTTGGGAGGTACCCTTAGTAAGGTCGATCACGAGGTATAGGTCCTTGACACCAAGCTCAGAGGCATGATGATAATTTGATCCATGTTGATTATCCTCATGAAGGGTCGGGTTCTTCAGTAGAAGAAACTCGAGGGACTAGTAGGTCTTGGATAGGCGGAAAAGCCCTTAATGATGTTTCTCTTTCTCTCAATGATAAAGTTGTTCAAGCAAATCAGCATGATGGTGATGTCAAATTGTAATTCCAAGTACATGCATTTGTCAATTAAAGTTTACTTTCAATTAAGCAATGAATGTTATTCTTTTATGTTAAATGTTCGTTGTAAGAATCTGCGGTTGTACAGTTAGATAGTTAAATGTCCCACTCAGTTGAGATGGAAATTTCTAGAAATTAGTTATTGAATATTAAGTTGCTATTTTGTTTAAAAGGAAACCCTAGTTTGACAGTTGTTTAGTTATTGATCTTCTGTGGAACGGTTGGTGAAACAATTAGTTGTTTCAATTCAGCTGAAACTGGAAACTTAGAAGTTAGTTGAAAATCTAAATTGATTTAGTTGAAAACGATTTGGAAACTCTTGAATGAAAACAAGTTAGATATATTCAACAAAAAATTGGTAGTTAATAATAGAAGATGGGATTGAGTTGTCACATATGGTAGCAGAGCTACCAAGTTGACACTGAACCTCAGGGCTCATCGTGCAACTCAGAAAACTGAAACTAGCATTGGGAACCTTGTAAACCTTTTGCATTGAATCTATCACAGGAAGTGGTAGTTATTTTGAATTAAAAATCTATCACAGGAAGAGATAGTTATTTTTGTAAACATCTTTGCAATGGATCTATCATAGGAAGTGATAGTTAAGTCACGTGGTACATGATAAGAGTTTCTCTAGATCTTGGCACTCCATTGGATTTTGGTAAAATCCCTTTTAATACTGGCAAGAGATGCCATTGCTTTATTTCTTAAATTTTGAAATGGTCTAGCCACTGAATTTTGAAAATTGTTTATGGCCAATTGCTCAAAATTTGGTTTAATGGTGGAAACAAGCTCAGCCTTTTGACTTAATGCTGAAATTAAAAACTGTTTATATTTTGAGATTGAGTTAAGTTATTGTACAAGAACAGTTTGGTTGTTCACAATGTTTGATGAAATGTTCATCTCTATCATGTCCCGGATGGGCCTCTAATGGATCCTATAAGGAAGTAAATTTTAAGAAAATGCACCTAGTATGTTCTTAATTTTACAAAGAAGGAAACCTCGTGTTATGGTATGTGGGCGAACAGGTAGTCCAGTAAGCCCAGGTGATTAGTCTCCCCAAGTCGAGCAGGGTGGTGAGACACTTAGCTAACCAGAGTTGTTGTACTTAGTAGGAGGGTATCCTTAGTAATGCAATAGAGTTGGTCAAGTGGGGGTACACACCAGAGCTCAGATGGCAACTGAAGGGGGAAAATTCTTCCTTTCAATGGCATGCCGAGTCTTGGAGGACAGTTAAACTGAAAAGGGAATTCTAATCTTTCTTTTGTATTTACTTAATAGTTTATTTTAATGATGCATTAGATAAATGAAACTGGTACTTGATGAAAACCTTTCAGCTAGAAAAGTGAAGGTCAATGTTAACCTTTGGTGAAATTCTCTTGGTGAATCTGTGTTAAAAGTAATTGATTGCTATACTCAGGAAGAGTATCCATCTTTATGGTGTTTGTTATAACAACTTTTATAATTCTGCTATCAAGTCGATTCCATTTGAAACATTGGACAGAAAAGATGCCGAATTCCTATAAGCTGGATAAGCTAGGAGACAGGATTAGCATTAGTCCAGGAATGTTGTCAGAAATGGTAAAACAAATCAAACCGATCAAGAAAGATTGGTGGAGGCTATTAACAAATAGAAAAGCTAAGTAAATGCCACCTGGGAGGATTATGATGAAATCCTTCAGAAGTACCCATATTTGTTTCAAAACAATTAAGACTCTATATATATATACTTTTGATTTTAGACTTGGATTTATAATTAAATAATCATCGAGGACGATGATTCTTCAGGGGAAGAGTATGTTACATCTCCTCTAACTTAAACATGTTAATGACAATGGAATTATGGTCATTATGTTAGTTGTAAGTAACTGCTTTCATGTGAATGTGAAATTGAGAATAAAATAGTTGTTTTATTTATCGTAACTATAATGTAAATGATCTTTTTATATGCAAGTGAATTTCTTGTTCATGTGGAAATGAATGTGATCACGAGATTATATTTAAATATATATAGATATATACATAAACGTTGAAAACGATCTATAATCCTTATGGAGTGGATCTTGAGTTACGATGCCACAGAAATATGTAATGTCCCCATCTCAAGCCTGATCTTTTCAGTGACCGTTGGCCTATTCCGGAGACCCGTAGGCTAGTCGGAAGGTAAAATTAGGGTTTCCTATTTTGAAGGAAGTTCTTGCTTGGAGTTGGTTGTTTCGATGGCGGATTCTTTCTGGGTTTTCAGAGAGCTTCGCAATGGTATATTCTTCTTGGCATTCTGAGCATCTTCAAGAATTTACTATTTTTAGTAAATTCTATTTCGGGTAGTGAACCTGTTGGTCTTGGCACAGTTGACCTTCCTCTTCAGTTGACTCAATTGGCTTATTCAGTTTCTAGCTTCGGAATGCAGTTTCGGAGAGATAAGCTCATTCTATTTAATAGCATTATATTTTAATGTTATTTTATCACCTTGGCCTAGTCTATTAACTTAATGTTATTTTAAAAGGTGGATTTGAAGGGTGGCGCCATCATTAAGTTAATATTGAATTTATTAAGGATGTTTTAAAAGCTTTAAGTGGGACGCCATTTCCAAGGTTATAAATTATTAATTAAAAGTCAAAATTGCAGCTTGAAGAAAAGGACGCCATCTGCTGAAGGATTAGGGTTTGACTTTTAAAAGAAGGTTAGGGTTTCGAGAAAGGTCAACGGAAAATTATAAAAGGAAGCCTGGGGTTCTCATTTGATCATCTTATGACTTGAGGAATGTTATGCTGCCGAAATGGTATTGGGATTGCTTCGAGGAATGAATGCCTCCTAGCCTTGGCTCGACTTCTTGCTTGAAAGATAGCAACTAGTGGAGAGTTAGTTTGTAGTTGAGTGGATTTTATAGTGAGATTTTTGCATTGTAGTAGTTATTTTGCATTTGTAGTTCAATTTCTAGCATGTTAATGAAGTTCTGGAGTTGCTGATTTAGTATAGCTGCATGTTGTATTTGCTCATAAGTCAAAAAAATAAAAATATATTCATTCTGGGTATTGGCTAGAACCATTTATATGCCCTAGGCGCCCATTTGTGCAAATTTTGGTGATTTATAACGAAGAATCTGATTTTATCTTGTTGGTAGAACATTTCTAGAGGCTGTACCATTTTGTTCCGCCTGGCAAGTGTTTAGAAAAAAAAATACTTCAATTTGTCAGCTGTTTCTTTGTCTAGTCTTCATTGTCATCATCCTAGCATTCGTTTGCATCAAGTCTCATGTCATTCTGACAAGTATTGAGTGAGTTGTGAGCATTTTAGTGGATTTTAGGGTTGCTGGTTTTGCATTTAAAGGTGCAGATCTGATTTGATCATAATCTTAAATCTGGTTTTTGAGAGAAGAAATCAGTTTGGTATTTCCATTAAGCAAGGAGAATTCTATATCTAAATGCTTGTTGAATTGTTCTAACTCTATGCTCTTGGCAGGTGAATTCTCTATCATATTGTAAGCTGACAGTAGTACTGGCAGCAATTCTTAATCTTGCTTAATTATCTGATTTGTAATGCTCATCTTTACATTCTGTAATTGCCTTGTAATATCTTACATCTCCGCCCTATGGTAGCTCCTTTCCCATTCCGGGTTAGAAAGCACATTCTGGGTGTCGAGTTACTTTCCGCATTCTAGCTTATTTCCCTTAACCGCATTGTAATTCTTAGCATCTCTGTCATATGGTAGCTCCCATTCCATCTCGGTTTGGAAAGCACATTCTTGACATCGAGTTATTTTAGCTTATTAGTGATAGGGATCCTCTGACCATATGATCGTCCTTCGCGGGCACATTCTTGGTTAGAGTTTTTGCATAAGCATTTCAATTCAGATCCTCTAACCAATGCTCACACCTTTCCCACATCGGGATCCTGGTGTACATTCTGGTTAGAGTTGCTTCAACATCGTTTTGGTTTAGATCTAACCTTAACGGGTGCGTTGGTTTGTAATTTGCAATTGAAAAAGTTGAAAAATTTGGCTCGAAATATTTCAGTGGTATCAGAGCCAAGATTCTGCCATCTTGTGAAAGTAGTCAATGATTTAATTTTCAGATGAGTGACAGAGATACCAAACACTACATACAAAGAGAGATGACTACAAAGAAGCCTCTACTTGAGTTAATGCATGAACTGTTTATGCTAATGAAGGATCCTGACATAAGGTGGGGAATCAGAAAGATTTATGCTAGGTCTGAAGGCCAGGATAGCAAGGTGCACATGGCACCTCATATTCATCATAAGCTTGATGAAGAAACTTTGACAGTTGAAAAGTGTGTGGAAGAACCCCAAAATACTTCCTTAGATTTGCATGTGATAGGAAGTGATGAAGAACAGTTCAGGGAAAAGAACATACCAGCTGTCTTGAGTTCTAATGAAAATACATCCAATGAAGGTCTTGAGGCTAAGGGCTTCACAAAAATTGTTGGTATGACGGTTGTGTGGAATGAGTTTGTTGAAGAAGAACAAGATGAAGAAAATACTAGTGGTGCCCTTAAACCAGCTTATGATCATTACCAAGGTGATGTTGTTAATGGTGATTCTGATGTGTTTATTCCTCTTCTAGTTGAGGATTTGGTCAAGGATTATTCACCTCTTGCTGCTGTTCAAATCTCTCAAGAATTTTCACTAGACAAATGTATGACAAGTAGCCAAGAAGACCTCCTTGGTATTCATTGGGCTGCTAATGAAGAAATCAATGACATACGTCCCCATGATGAAGATAATGACAGTGGTGTTTTCAAAACAGCAGGCAATGGAGATTCTTCATTTCATAATGATGGTGACATTGGGTTTGAGCATCAAACTAAGCCCTTGGAGAGAAGGACTTATGAAGAAATTAGTTCAAGTGAGATTCTGGGTGACCTATTCAAAGACTCAACATTCCAAGAGAAGCATGAAGAGTACATTTCTCTTGATCAAAACAGTCATCTTTTTTCCATTTGGGATCCCGGTTGGTTGACACCAAGGTATGATAAAGAACCTTTGTGGGATGAATTTCCCTTTGATCCAGATGAAGATCAAAAATCAGTTTGCATGGAAAACTATGAGGTGGCCTTTGAAGAGGAAGTTGTCTTCGAAGAAGAAGAGGGTTCAAAGAAGCTCCATGATGATGTCTTTGAAGTGGTTGCAACCGCTAAAGAAGAAAATGTTTCTACGGAAACTTTTTGCACAATGGATGACTATGATCCATTGAGCAAGTTGGGTGCTGATATAATGTTTGATCAAGAAGACAGTGATGAAGAAGAAGAGATTGAAGACCATATGGCTCTTGAAGATGGAGAGTTTGAAGGTGTTACTAAACACAAATCTGATTTATCAATGCACGAAGATGATTGCAAGCAATGGGTTGAAGATTTTGTGGAGTATGATGCCTTTCATGACAATGAACATTCTCCTCTAGTTGATGGTGAAAGACACGGAATCTAGAACAGCTATGATGGCCGCAAAGACACAAAACAAAGTTCTAATTTTGACATTCAGCCAACCAGCAATCCACCATCTTTGCATATTCTTGAGTGGGAAGATCAAGACAAAGAGTCCTTTAAAAGGGAAGTGCGAATTCTATCCCAATTTGATCGCACTCACAGTTTGATTGAAGATCTCCACTAGAAGGCTCAACTTAAAGGGAGAAAAAGAGGAGTTAAGGATGAAGTTGCTCTTTTCAATTTGCAACTCATCAGAGACTCTTTGGAGGCGTTGAAATCAGATTACATATACTTGATGGAGGATCGGGATCGTGCTATTGAACTTGCAAAGAAGTCCTTCAGTGTTGTCCAAGAAAAGGAGAGTTTGGTTGATGAGCTCACTCTCGAGCTTAAATCAACGAAGGACAAGTTAAAGGAAACTCAGTTGACTCTAACAGAGGTTGAAGACCCGTTTGCTGATTTCAAACTTTTTAGCAAACAAAAGAATGAGCAAAGAGTTGAAGAAATCAAGCAAGTAATTAACAAGCTTGATAGTCTTCGAGATGAATTTGATCTTGAAAGCATTTCAAGAAAATCAGAAGTTGCATGTGTAGATTTGGATCAGCAAGATGAAAAGAATGACTTCCAAGTTTTTGACAATCCCTTCTTTGAAGTGCTGAAGCAACTTATGACAATCCTCTTTTTGAACCAAGTGAAGAGGAAGTTTATGAGAAACATTCCTTTAAGGTAGATGATGGGATTTCAAGCCTTGAGGAAATCTCTTATGATATCATTGTTGAAGAGGGAAGTTCTAGCACTTCTTCTGACAATGGGACGAGGATGCATGAGCTGCATAATGAAGACTTCACTGCTGCTCCTAGTCTCCCCATTCAGGAGGTGGAAAATCAAAAAGCATGGTGGAATGAGGTCACTGATCTTGATGGGCAACAAAGGGATGATTGGCACTCTGATGAAGAGTTCATTCATTTTCTAATGTGGATGCTTGTCAGATTCCTATTGGACTTCCTGCTTACACCATCTTCTCTAAGAATAACTAATTTCATAATGGAGTTTGATGAAGGGTCCATTGAATCCTTCCAGCAATTCTTCTCCCATGATTTTGAATTTGACTTTCTCAATGAATTCAGATTTGTTGAGTACTTCTTGGAGTTTCAGGGTGCGATGATTCAAATAGAATGTATTTCCCAAAGCGTTCTAGTAAAAGTAATTCTCCATTTGCAAAATGGCTCTTCTTTACTTATGATGTGGGGCCTTGATATCAGCTTGCTTTTGACATGTGTCAAGAAGGTATGTTGGAGTGATGAGCCTCAAATTCACTGTCCTTTGGATGTTGTTACCGTCTTTGTCAGTCATTTGAAGTTCACTCCTAATGATCAATGGGAGTTTTGGAAAGTAAATTTGAGCAAGGATTGGTACTTGGCTGTGATGGGATCTCCAGTGGGTTTATTTTCGGCTGAAGATATGAGCAGACATGATATTTTGGGTGTTGATTTTCAGTTTGGCAACAACTATCTATCTCCTTGGATGCTGATTTTCATAAAATCAGATTTCAAGTTGATCATTTCAGTCTTGTTGGGTTGCTGGTTCATTCAATTTCAGACCTTCCAATCTCTTTCGAGGGACAATTTATGGCTTCAAATGAGAAAATTGGTGATGTAGACTGAGCACGATTAGAATTTGGAAAGAAACCATACTCATTCTAATGGTTTTCTTGGTACATATTCTTGTACAAATAATTGGAGCAGCAGACCATCGCTCGACTTGGCTTGGCATTTCGAGAATCCTACTTCTGAGATCCTGTTCAATGTCTTGATTCTACATTCTGAGACTCTTGGGGTTGGAATTGTGAGAAACTTCTTCAGACTTCATAGTTGTGCCATGATAATTCAGCGGAGGCATAGGGAATTCATGTGGAATCATTAGTTTGAGTTTGTTGAGTTCTTGCAAAGGATAGCCTTCCTCTTTGCAAGAAGAGTTGAAGATGTCACATCTGCAGTCATGGTTTCGTTTGTTACCATGTGGAGGTATGCTGAGGAGATTAGTTATGAGTTGAGTGACCTATCCTTCTTCTTGCCTAGAATTATGGTTGACTATGGTATTGTTGTTACTGTTGACTCTGGGCATCTTGGACGTGAGACGTTGATATTAATTCACCTTTAAGATCTTTAAGATCTTTCAGTTTGAGTACCATAGATGGTAACACTTTGGAGTTACAAGGGGAGTCAGTGCAGCATTGGCATGATATTTTCATTGATGTGATCAGAGTGGTGCAGCATCGGCATGGTGGCCTTTCCATCATCTAATTTGGGAACCGTGGATCATACTTGTTTATGCATGGATTAGTTTTCTAAAAATTTCTGAGGTGGTATTGCTTGGAGGACAAGCAATTTTGGAAGTATGGATGTAATGTCCCCTCTCGAAAGCATGATCTTTCCGGAAGGACCGCTGGCCTATTTCGAGACCCTCAGAGGGCTACCGGCGGGTAAAATTAGGTTTCCTATTTTGGCGGATGTCTTTGCTCGCTGTGATTCAATGGCGATTCTTCTGGTTTTCGTGAGAGCCGCAAAGGGTATGTTCATTTCGCATCGATTTTCTCGGAATTTACCATTTTAGTAAATTCTCATTTTTGGCGCTTTTACGCTTGGGTTCTATTGGTTGACTCATTGATCATTGGCTTGCTCATTTATGGCTTTGGGGCCCAATTGGAGAGAGTGTTGAGCTATTTAATTAAAAGTCAATGCTTAATATTATATTTTAACGCTGACCCCTTTGGTCTAGTCTATTGACTTTTATGTTGTTTTGAAAGTGGTTTTTGAGGTGCTCTCTCATTAAAAGATTATTTTATTTTATATTTACTCCAAAGTCAACCGCTATAAAGTGGCCTTGATTTATTAAAGTATTGATTTTATTTAAAAAGTCAATATTGAGCTTGAAGGAAATGGATGCCATCTTTGCAAGGGATTAGGGTTTTTGACTTGAAGAGGAGTTTAGGGTTTCGAGAAGTCAACGAGAAATTATAAAAGGAAGACTTTGATCATCATTTGGGCATCTTTTATCTACAGGAATGTTATGCTGCCGGATTGGCTTTGGGATTGTTTCGAGGAATGAAGGCCTCCTAGCTTGGGCATTGCTTCTCGCTTGAAAGATAGCGACTAGTGGTGAGATAGTGTAGTTTGAATGTTTTATTGTGAGATTTCTGCATTTTTAGTCTTTGTGAGGATATGTAAATCAGTTTTATGCATATTAATGGTTTTCTGGAGTTGCACATTCATTGTAGCAGATTGATGTTTTTAATCATAAGTCATAAAATACACAAAGAGTCGTTCTGGGTATTGTCTCATTGGTTTTCTCTGTTGGAAGCGACCCTTCATGAATATTTGCAGATTTTAATATGAAGCGTATGATTATATAAAGCAAATCCGTCATTCCTTGTAGGGTGCACTTTCTGGAGTGCCTCGGGATCCGTGTCATTAATTAATAACCATTTTTAGATGCCATTTCTTATTACTAAGTTAGGCGCCATCATTTTGAGGGTCTACTGCATTAGATTTGAGATCATTTGGGTGAGAAATGAGAGAGATATGAGCATATGAGTGAATTTCTAGGTTGCTGGTTTTTAATTTAAAAGTGCAGATTTGTGGAAAAACAGAATTATTATTTGATCATTGAGAGATTTATTGAACTGGCATCTCTAATCAAGCCACAGAGAGTTCTTATATGATGTAATGCTAATCTTTCAAATTCCTATGCTCTTGGCAAGCGAATTCTCTATCATTTTGTAAGCTGACAGTAGTACTGACAGCAGTTCTTTCATCTTGCTTAATCATGTTTTGTAATGCTCATATTTACATTTTGTAATTGCAATTGTATTTCTTTATCTCCGCCCTATGGTAGCTCCTTACCCACTCTGGGTTAGAAAGCACATTCTGGGTGTCGAGTACTTTCAGCATTATAGTTATTTCTTTCAAGCATTGTAATTTCTGTTATCTCCACCATATGGTCGCCTCATTTCCGTATTGGAGTGAGTAGCACATACTTGGTGTCGAGTGTGCTTTCAGTACATTAGATTCAGGGATCCTCTGACCATATGCTCGCCATCATTGGCGCCATTCTTGGTTAGAGTTCTTTCATAAGCATTTTGATTTAGATCCTCTGACCAATGCTCACACCTTGCCCACATCGGGATCCTGGTGTACATTCTGGTTAGAGTTGCTTCAGCATGTTTTGGTTTAGTTGCTAACCTTAACGGGTGCATTGGTTTGTAATCTGCAATTTGAAAAATTTTAAAAATTTGGCTCAGAATATTTCAATGAATACAAATTTCTAAGAAGTGGAAATTGAAAGAAGACCCCTCCAATTGCGCCTAAATCTAAGAGTGGAGATTTTGAAAAATTTCCAAGGTAAGAAACTTCGAAGGCAAGTTAAATTGGAAGCTCCATGGGTGAAATGCGCCCCACTTTGAAAGTGAATGAAAATCTTCTAAATGCGCCCAAAAGATAAGAAGGTCAAATTGGAAGCTAGACCATGGATTTGCGCCCAAAAGATAAGAAGGTCAAATTGGAAGCTAGACCATGGATTTGCGCCCAAGAGCTTGAAGAACAAAATTTCATCAAGTGTTCAAAAATGGAATCTCAGGGATGGATTTGCCCCTAACATTTAAAGGGAGAGGCTAGAAAGATGGAGTTTAAAAATTTTCTAAGTTATAAATTTCAAAGCTGCCCATGCCATTTGTGCTCTTGAGCTGGAAGGAAAGAAATTCTCTAAGTAGCAAGAATTTAAATTCCAGCCGTGGATTTGCGCCCAAAGCCTGGAGGTGAAGTTTGAAATTTTTTCTAAGTGTTAAAACTTGAAGCACTACCCATGAATTGCGCCCTAGATGAGAAGGAAGCCAAAAATATTTTCTAAGTGTTTGCAAGTGGTGGGACAAAAGCTTAAATTCGCCCAAGCTAGTGATGAAATGATAGAATATTTTTCTAAGTATAAATATTTAAATTCCACCTCTAGAAGAAAATACGCCTAAGTCTGATGCAGGAGATGAAATTTTTCAGAGGCATGTATAAAATCGGCAGGAATGAGTCAGAATACTCCAGCTTCACAGGGTCAATGAGAAATTTCAAGTCAGAGCAAGGAAATGCGCTCAAGGGTGAAGAACTGAAATAAATTTGATGAGAAATTATTTTTCTAAGGTTCAAAATTCAGAAAAATTAAATGAACCCATTCGTTGTATACCCATGGATTTGACAGGTTCAGAGGAAAATTTTCTTCTGGGTATTGAGGATCTTCGATGAGAATTGGATTTCCAAGTCTTCCGCACTTTGTCGGGGCCTTCAAGATGAGGAATTTGATCGGCGCTTGAACAATGAATTTTCCTAAGGGAAATTTTAAAAAAATTTCTAGGGCAGGGGATAAAGTGTGTTAAAAATGCTTTGGCGGATGAATCTGAAAATGATCGCCTAGATGATTTTTGGTCGAATTCTTGATGAAAGCATTTTTCTCAAGCTTGAGTTCGATTAAATATCAGAGGGAGGTACGCCCAGGCAAAATACAAGATGAGGTTGGAAATTTGGCTAAGGCATGAAGAATCGCGAAGAAGGCAAAAGTTGGCTAGAAAAAAACGATGAACCCTTGGAAGTTAAAGTATGAAAATCAGGTAAGTAGGATGAATTTATATTATGAGGTGTTCTAATGCTCTTCTCCTTGCTTGTTTTGCAGGAGGAATGTCGAGACCAAACGATGATGACTTAAAGTGATGAAGCAAAAAGTCAAAGATGATAAATCATGAAAGAAGAAAAAGTTGCAAGAAAATGGCTAAGTGTTGAGACTTAGTGACAAAGAAGAAATGTTTTCAAAGTTCAAGATGGAGAAAAGAATGGAAGGTCGAACAACAACGTCAAGAAGAAGATAGAGAACAGTGTGAACGCGTCTACAAAATGGAATCTTCTAGAAGATGATGGACATTAATGGCTCATTTATTACCCCACTCCTCTTGGTGGCGGTTTTTAGGGTGAATCTTGTTTAGGGATGAGGTGGCACAATTTGGGCCATCCAGCCGATTGTAATCTGAGCCGTCCAGTGGACTTGGCCAACTATAAAAAGGGGAGTCCCCCTCATTTGTACATTCATGAGACAGTAGATTTAGAGTAGAAGTTAGAATAGAGAGACAAATTAGAAGTAGGTTAGTATAGATTGATAGAGTAGTTGAAGAAGAAGGAAAGTTTTTCCTTAAAGCTTTGTAAGAAATTGTTGTGAACACTCTCCCAATAAAAAGAATTTTCATTGATGATGAATTTCGTCTTTTGTTGTGAGTAGCTAGCAAGGTTTCTTCGTCCTTCTGATTCGAGTAGTGGCTTAAAGTAGAATAAGTTTCATTTCATGTACGTAGGTGATAGTTGTGGAATGTGGTCTTCAATTTGAGCAAATTTCGTCTATCCATACCACTAGTGTGTTCGCTGATGGTGAATGCGCCTTGTGTGGTTGTGATGGTGTTTTCATGCTAGGTTGTGATCTGAACACCTTGAGCTACTCCTCTGAAGATTGCACCGGTTCTGTGGAGGCTGTCTGAAGCGAGGCAAAGCAGAGCCTGGTTGAAGCTTGTGAGAATTGATCGCCATGTCCACGCCTTAGAATAGATTTAGACTCTCTAAACCCTTACACCATTTCAATTCAGTACTTTCTGGTTAGAATAGGAAACCCGAACTTCATAGACAAATCTTTCGAGTATTCGAATTCCTTTCTCCGCTGTTGAACAATTCCGTAAGTCCCCTTGAAATACCAGCAAATCACATCGAGCCAATTGAGCCTATTCGCATTGAAAGAACCTTGGAGTTGAACGCACGAACTCTGTCACAATCTTAGCGTGCTGGATACTTTGATCAAGAGAGAATAGGGTAGCCGTTGGCGACTTTGTTCTGCGTTGGTGCGGTCACGAAAAACACATCAACAGATGGTTTCATGAGGATTATTGACCTTCGAGCTGCTCCATGAATTACTGTTATATTTCTTCTTTTTTTTTTTATTGATGAAGAATCCATAACACCTTATTCAAGATGAAATTGTTATAAAACAATGCCCATGCCTTAATTTATTGGTTTGATAGATAATGTGTGTAAACAAGATTGACAAGGGAAGGGATAAATTGATGCAAAAATGGGCTCACAAGTGAATTTCGGGTTTTGGAAGGCTGACAACAAGTAAGGTATAATCGGGATTTTGGGAAGCCATTGCAAGTTTATTTCCTTGTGCTAACTTGTAGTTGCATTTTAGACAAAAATGCCCTACTTGCAATTGATTGGAAAAATCCCGATTTCCTTTCTAGGGCATTTTTATTCTTTTCTAGAAAATGGTAATGAGATGGAATGAAATGTGAATGGAATGAACGAAAGGAGAATGAAAATGTATGACGGATGAAATGAAGGGTAGAAATGGAGGAAAAACATCCTTTTTATTAAAATGAAGAAAATGCATTTCCAATAATGAAAAAAAAGCATTTTAATACAAGACGTTTTCAATGGATATGGCGAATGAAGGACGTGTTTATCATGAAATGAATGACATTTCAAATAGAATGAGAGGCATATGAATGAAAAGCGAATGGGAAGGCGAATGAAAGAAAGAGAAAAACGTTTTTATGAATGAAGGGCGTATGAAGTGGAAAAACGCGTTTTCAGCCATATATTTTTAATATGCAATCTCAATCTCCATAGAAAGGCAACCCAAGAACAAAAGATTTAAAGCAACAAAAACAGAAAAATAAAAAGCGCCTTGAACAAACTCAAATCTGCAAAAACGTGGCAATGGTAGAGCAAAAATGGGGAATTTAATAAAGTTGCAGACCTTGCCAAGTGTTCTTCATGCCAAAATCTCTTCAATCGGGGTACATATGAGCAAGATCAAGCTACAAAATTCACAAAAACACTTGCAAAACTCATTTCGGGTTTTTTGATGCTCATTGCAAGTGAAAAATAACTTGTAAAACTTCATTGCAAGCATTTCGGGTTTTTTGATGACTTTAGCAATTTTATATTTTTGCAATTTTGCATAAGGCAGTCGGGATTTTTTGGACATTTAGCAATTTCAGAACTTTTGGAAGTTTTAGCAATTTTGCATAAGGCAATCGGGATTTTTTGGACATTTAGCAATTTCGGAACTTTCAGAAGTTATAGCAATTTTGCTTTTAGGCTTAAATTTCCCTATTTTGCTGAGTTGCCTAAAAAACTCGATTTTGGTCAAAAAGACACAAAATGACTCAGAATTTCACGAAAACGGACGAGAGTGAGTGAAAAATGTTAGCCAAAAGGACTATAGACCCAAAACTAAAATTTTCTAACCTTTGCACCTCGTAAAACATGCCTTAGAAGAGAAAATCTTCAAATTTTATCAAAATTTTGATAGGTTATCCCAATTTTTAACAAGTCAAAAATTAGGGACAACAATGGACAACGTCCATGTCCTTATTTACCTGGTCTGGTACCGGAATGACTTCACACTCCTTGATCATGTTTATTGGCAACCTAGAGAACATTCTTTTCCTGACTTCGACCTCATCCGATGCATCAGCCCAGTAATCCTCAATATTTGCCTTATGTTTAAATTCCTCTGACAGTACCCATTTGATGTTGTTATGTGGATCATAGTGCTTTCAGCTGGTGTGATATGAAAAGTGATAAAACTGAAGCTCGCTCTCGGCTTCTCTAGCTACTTGTAATGAAGGACACACTTCATCTGAATTGCCCATGACAATTGGGAAGTTAACACCTCCCTTCTTTTTCTTTTGAATCTTATCGTAGGCAACCAATTGCCTAGCTATCTCTAACATCAATATTCTGTTGGTTGGGTATTTAGGCAGCCTATATGGATATGACGAAAATCCTTGCAGCCTTATGTAACAAAACTTTGGAAATTGTATGAACTAGCACCCATACCTCTCAATCAATTCCTGGGATTCTCTCGAGATCCTATGATGCATCCGTTCCTGAAGCAATCTTGTGATGTGCATGGTGAAGGCGTCATTGACACGCTTGTAATAGGTAGTACTTGTCAAATGCAACTGTGGACAAGCCTCATGAATTTTAAACTGATGAGAACCATAGCCAATAGGTTCCTTATATGAAATTCCTCTATAGCTCGTCATACGGGCCAGCATGTAAATGATGTAAGAGCTCATATAGAATGTCTTTGTCCATCTTAAGCTCAAGAGTTGCTCGTGCAAATTGTCATTGATCATTGCAGCCCAGTTAACGTAATCCTTTCCTTCCAACACGAGGTTGATGTAGTAGAACATCCAGGGCTCGAAAATAAATGACTGCGGGCAACCTCCAACTCGACTCAACATCATGATAAGATCACAATATTCCTGCTTCAAGTCATCTGCTATGATTTGTCTCGGCAGCTTCGTACTAGAAGGCTTGGGGTTGCTCATCCAGTGAGTATTGATCGTTTCTATACATCTATCGAATGCAGAAGCATACATTCGCTCAGTTCGCTCCCTCGATTTGTAAATCATGTTTCTATGCACTAGGATTCCAAAGGCTTCACCAATGGCAGCAGGAGTGAGGTTGGCAAGCACTTGTCCATTTGGTGACATGATTGACCTGTGATCCTTCTCGTAGCAATTGGCGCACTCCATCATCAGCTCTGAAAACTGAATGGCTGGTGGGAAACCAGTAGCTGCATATAACCCACTGCGAATGATGTTGTGTGAAGTGTTCGAAGGTTGATGACCACCAAATCCCAACATTCTTTTCCTGAAAGTCTCCAAGTTGACAGAGCCCAGATTTGTATCCGCTAGCTTGCCCAATTTCGAAGTAAACTTCGATTCTGGCATGAAAGACTTGCTCAACTTCTTTATAACAGCTTGCCTGGATGCACCATTGTTGTCTTTGCCAGTTGTCCTTGCCTCCGCCATCTGCAAAAAAATAAACATCCATGAGTAAATTAATTTAGAAAATAAATAACATAATGTGCAGGGGCTGCTAATCGACTTCAAGAACTTGAGAAGCTGCAATATTATTCCTCATTCGCAAACCTCAACTTCTCCTTCAACAGATTTCGAACTTCAATCACTTAGAAACAAACTTCCAAGCAAGCTTCAACAAGTTAATACTTCAAGAAATCTGCCAACTTTAATCAGCACTTGGACTTTTGTAAATTCGCACTTCACACTCTCAGCAAATCAACAAGTGCATACTTCCTCAATAACACTTAGCTTCAGCAATGTGATCACTTCAAGCTTCAGCAATATTCCTCTTCAAATCGAAATTTCTTCAATCAACCTTCAGCTACAAACTTTCCTTAAGCAAATTCGAACTTCAGTCTCAGCAACTTCCAACGCCTTTCACTTAGCAACTCACTCTCCAGCTTTAAAAATTCAAAATTCTTCAACAGATTTCAAACTAAACACTGGACTCAGAGCAAATCAAGTTTCTCTTCAGCTGTGAAAAAAGGAGTGAATAACCTTCAGCACTTATAGGAAATTCGAATTCTAGAAGAAGGCTAAGTATAGCCAGTGCATTAAATCTCCACTACTCCATTTCAAGCATTCGAATTTTCCCTCTCTGGTATTTTCGACACTTGTCTTTCGACGTCAGGAATCTCATTCTTCTAGAAGTTCAACTTTGACTAGCACATTTCAAATTCACTTTCAAAATTTTTTAATTTAAATTCATCTTTTAATTCACCAGCCAGAGCCCTGTCACTTGAATTCAAATTTTACTTCTCTTCGGCTCTGGAAAATTCATCTGTGAAGAACTGGATCAAAATCATTTAGGCAATTCATTTCGAATTCATCGTTCGAAGCATTTTCCTTCAAAAATCATTT
>VDFB02136452.1:0-43933 GCA_007258455.2 Sequoia sempervirens
TGAAAAAATGATAAACACGAATTGCCATTTTTAAGTAAAAATCCAAAATTTAATTCGGATTAGTTTCATTTTTTGTTAATATTGGTATTTAATATTAATTGGGAGGGGCTAGGGTTAAACCCAAACCGCACCACTCCCACTGTGTGAGCGCAGCTGCTGTGAGGCAGTGCCCACCATGACTCTGTGGGGAATGGCTGCCAAAAGGCAGTGCCCTCCACAGAACCACGGAGGAGACGTTGTCCCACAGGCAGTGTTCCCTCCACAGTGGAGACTGTGTGGCCTGTGGTTCTTTGCTTGTTAAAATTTCATTTCGTTTGATTCAAACAGAAAATCGTGTGGTTTAAATTTAATTTCGATTTGTTAAAAAATAAATAAATATATATAATATGTAGTATATGTGCTATATATATTATATATTAATAATAATATATAGTATATGTAATATATATATATATATTTATATTTATTTATTTATTTAAATTAATTATATTAATTGATTCTGGTAATTTAATATTTGTTAAAATTAATTTATGAATAATTGTGTGATGAGGAAGTAAATTACTTAAGTGAATATGAAAATAATATTATATTGTTTTATTGTAATAGGGAGTTGTATTTTTTTTAACATGATTGTAAAATTGGGATGATTTTGGATTTGATTTTCATGTTAGATGGTAGATAAATTATGTATCAGATGATTAATTTTATACTACTAATTCTTGATTGACTAGATTTAGTAAATCCAAATGATAGATGTGAATTTGCTTTAAGTTGCTTTAAATTTTTATTGGGAAAATAGGGATTATTTTTATTTGATTTCAAGTCTTCCAGTTGTAGTCTCTTTAAGGGAGTAAATTTTACTATGGTTTCATGTGTTTGAACAAACTAGGGTAGCGCACCTGATTTTTGTGAACAAATTGTGATGTCCATTGTGGTATATCTGGTATTATATGTTGAATTTTGTGCACTTTGTCTACCCTAGATAGAGAACTTAGAATTCCTATGTTATGTTTAGTTGAGTGGCTCTATGTAAGGGCCAACACACAAAATGGTGTCAGGGTAACTTACAAAGAGTTAGTAAGTCAGTGATAACTAAACAACACAGTAGTTATAATTAAAATCTTTAACAAGATGTTTATGCGTCACTTAATGACTCTTGACCTAGTTCAGTCTTGAGTATAAGATGAGAAGGCTTGGAATGGCAAATCGATGTCTTGTTTCTTCAAAAGACATTCGATTCCGCAATAGTATGCAATAGGGGCCGAGTTTCGTAAGAGGTTACCATGGTAACCCAGGTTGGGGGCCAGAACCTAGGAGGAAACACCATGATAACCTTTGCAACATTGTGATGACACTCCACCTAAAGTAACAGTCTACCTTATGTACTTAGTACATTCGATTGTCTTAAATCTGGAAGTAATGTAACCAACAGTTAGTTATGTACTTGTGTCTAGGGTTAGTAGATTATGTCTAGTTAACCATATTACTATCTCCTAGCATAGGGGGTGGACCTATGAGTACCACATGGTTGGGTGGAACGTGCAACTTACTCCGTTGGGTCCCTAGTTTATGATCATGGCAATGAGAGCTTCATGGGTGGAGAGCTTGTACTTGGATGCATATGTATACTTCTTCATTGTAAATTGTAAATCTTGTATTTGAAAACATCCCTCAATGGTATATGAGGTGAACATTTGTAAATTATAATTGTAACTATTGTTGATCTACCTCATCAGAAGAATGAGTATTGTAATGTCTTATCAAATGCAATGTAAGAAACATGTTTGTACTTTATTCTATCTTGAATGGAATTTTCAAATGATATGCAATATTTATTTTTAAGTTTATGATTCATTAAATATATGTAATGTGAAATACTGAAGTCGTCTATGGAAACTCAAGTAGTGTAACGTCACGTAATTTAATGAATGTATGCAACTAATTAACTTAATATTAATACTTTTAAAAAAAAAAATATTTCACTATTATACACAATTCCAACATTCGTTAGGTTATTATGACAGGGCATTACAGATTGGTATCAGAGCCAAGGTTAGAAACACTGGACGCTCTAGGTAATCGCGAGCCCATTAGGTTGACCTAGTATGTAGTGTTCCTATCTGTTAGCCTTGGTTGAATAGTATCTAAGACTCGTTATTGTTATGTGTAGGAACATGCCTAGGCGAGGTGGAAGAGGTCGTGGTAGAGGTCGAGGTGGAGGCCGAGGGCCAATCCCTCAGGTTACTCCCCCTTTGAGCCCTCATCACAGTGATCAGGCAGAGCAGTTGGATCAGAGGAATGAGGGACAGAATCCTTAACAGTCAGGAGTAGAGGGTTCATAGATACGCCCTTTATTAGAGGAGGTCCTAGCTCGTCTTGGACCTAGACAGGAAGATGAGTAGGAGGTTGTTAGAGAGAGAGATAGATCTCCTAGGAGAGTAGATGATACTGTGCATTAGGATGCTATTACTACAGGACACGAGGGATTTATTGAGGGCACACCCTCCTACCTTTGATGGTACAGGAGGTGGCTTAGAGGCAGAGACCTGGCTACTAGATTTGGGTAGATGCTTCACCATGCACCCTTACGGTAGCAATACCCGTGCGAGATGCGCTATCATGCATCTAAGAGGATTCACCTCTACTTGGTGGCACCTGGAGGAGCAGAAGCTCCACTTAGATATTGGGTCAGTGTCTTGGGAGATGTTCCTAGAGAGGGTTAGAGCACGGTTCCTATCAGAACACTAGAGGAAGCGACGGGCTGACGAGTTCCATGATCTACGTCAGTTGACTCTATCTGTTGAGCAATATGAACGTATATTCTATGAACTCAAGCAGTATGCTGGTATTGGCGATGATGAGCCTATTCTAGTACAACACTTCATCAGGGGTTTAAATGCCCACATTAGTGGTGGTGTAAGAGTCTTTGAGCCAAAGACTATGGAAGTTGTGGTGGAGAAGGCTCGCATAGTGGAAGAGAACCTTGTTATGGTGTTAGGTGGTCACACAGGAGTACACATTGGTAGTGCTCCTGCAACAGGTTTTAGTCCACAGGGTGGATAGGCACAGACAAGAGGTTCCTCTAGGAACCAATAGACACCCTTAAATGGTGGGCAGCAACAACAACAACGTACACCTCAAAAGAATAATAATCCACAACCACAATAAGGTAATAATCCTCAAATAGGAAAGGGTCGCAGCTGGTGGCGCAACAAGCGCAATAGGCAGGATCAGTCTGCGCAGAGTGCTCAGTCTACTATCAGTAGAGGTAGTTTCCAGCAATCCAATGCACCTTCGGGTGGCAGAGGATTCGGTAGAGGCATAGGTTGTTACTTGTGTGGACAGCAGGGACACATTGCTAGGCAGTGTCCGATGAGAGGTTCTTCTGGTTTTGGGCCTCGACCTATAGTTTCAGAGCCTACAGTGGGTGATGTAGGACGATCACATACAATATATGTTGCAGTTAATGACCGCCAAGCGGATCATGTCATGCCCGTAATTTTTGATAGAAAAAGCAACTTTTTTTTTTTTTAAAAACAATAAAACAAATTACTAACATTTAACAACCATTCATATGCATATTACATGCAATGTGTATCAAATGGCATTGCTCACGCAATCTCATCACCAATACATTAACAGGAGTGGGGTATGCAGAGGTAGCGAGGTTGGGTACACGAAGTCCACCACGCACACCCTTTAACGATAATGATAAAATTCAAAGTTTGATATATGGGTATGAGTGCATCCCAAGATTTGGCAAAGATTCATAGGCCCATAGGTAAACTAGATTAGTGATTATCACCTTTACGATTTTTGGAAACACCCTACCTACTAAAGAATGCCCTTGGCACATACTATTTAGGAGAGGAGGCATGATAACCTAGCTAGTTGAAAACCTAAGAATGCATTGATGATACGTTATTACGAGATTATTTCTATTAGCCTTACTACTTTATTTCCTCTTGACCATATTCCTAACATTCTCACGTAACATTTTGTCTTGGTTTCAAAATGAGAAAATGGGTAAGCTGATGTTTTATTTTATTTATTTTATTTTTAATTTCATTTTAATTATTAATTTATTAATTTACTTTTTTTATTTTTTTATTTTTTTTTTATTTTTTTTTCCTATCCTTAATTAGCAACACCATAGAAAAATAATGTTCTCCTTCCCAACCCTTTCCTTTTCTTCTAAGCAGATACTTTAAAGATTCCAATTTAAAAATATAGATATGCAAAAATATAGGAATCAAAACTTCTTAAATAATCATATAATACATTTATGCATACTTAAATAAACGAAAATTGAATTTATTTATTGTTTCCATTATAGATTGTTACATAACTATTTATTAATGATTAACTATTATATATTGAATTGCTTACTTAGTCTTATAGACAAATCACTCTAAAAAAATAATTTAAAAAAAGGATTTATACGAATAAAGAAATAACATATAAAATAACCATATTATATCATGTATATATAATATTACTATTACTATTATTCTCTTTAAGAAGAAGTAAGAAAATAAGGGGATAATCCCCTTTATTGAAAAACCCTATTAGCCTTACATATATATATAATCTTAATTTGGTTTACTAAACTCCTTCTTAAGGAATATGAGAATATATTCCGTTTACCTTACTTATGGGATATTTGCCATAAAGTTTACCTCCATGCTTTTAGTGGAGACGTAATTCTTTTTTTTTAGTTTAGATTCTCACATTACAAAACACAATAAATTTGTATCCTTTCAAGATAAAGTGAAAACAAATAATCGTAAGATAATTCACTCTGTGGCTTTTAGTTCTAGATTTAAGTATCAAGAATATAAAACAAATCAAAAAGATAGTTTGCTTTGAATATATTGAGGATACGTGACTCAGAGGAAAACTCCACCCATTGTTCTGAACTATGCATACTATTCTGTTAATTTGCTTTCAGAATTTCACGGCTAGGTATGCTACTGGTATTTTAGAATTAATGTATAGTGATTTTACTAATTCTGAAATTTCTGGGTATGATTTCAATTGTCGTGAAAATAGAGGCAGCAAGTTGGAAGAATAAGATGAACAATTCATGGGAATAAATTCAATATTATTTTCTCACTGACTGTTTTGACACTCTATACTATACTACTGAGTACTACCCTATTTATGTAATTCAATACGAAAGCATTTTCACAATCCCCCTCTGACATTTATTGTTGATGGCACACTGGAGTTTTTAAAATGATGATCCCCACTGGCTTTCCCCTGCACCCCGAAGTCCATAAGTATTATTATTATTATTATTTTATTATTACTGGTAAATAGATAATAATTTACTCTCTAATTTATCGTGCAACATTCATTCATTTCTTATTTTTATTTATTTATTTAGCAGGCAACCGATGTAGCAGTAGAAAATTCTTTCACGCTACTGTTTGACTTAAGAATATTTAATTTGCACAGTGAGGGATAAAATGAAACAATGCAGTTATCATATTTAGCCGCTAGAGCCATTACGGATTCACACCACCCAACATTTTCACTTTCTCATTATATACATATATTTAATCTGATTTATGGTGCGATGCCTGGCAGGCTTTGACCCAGAAAGATGTTAACTTAAAATGAAACTACATAAAGCTTTCTTGAGCACCACAACAGTTGATTATTTGGACGGATAAGCTACGACTGGGCATT
Organism: Sequoia sempervirens; assembly: GCA_007258455.2. Taxonomy (NCBI): domain Eukaryota; kingdom Viridiplantae; phylum Streptophyta; class Pinopsida; order Cupressales; family Cupressaceae; genus Sequoia; species Sequoia sempervirens. The sequence continues at coordinate 5,695 of VDFB02136452.1, forward strand.
TCAGAACGCCATCATTTGATAGATCTTTACATTAAAGGGCATAGAATACAATCTGACAAAAAGAAAACTGCTACTCGAAGTTCCTACACCACTAAGTTTGATTACAACAACTCAACTTTACTTCTTTCTTCAATCAGTTGCCAAGTCCAGTGATCTATTCCGTGCATAATTAATGGAGTCCATAATTGTTCTTACCTACCAAACTATCTGATACTAATGTGAATGGAGGCTCTTGATCGAACTTCTTAGTAAGACACTACCACCATAGGTTCACACTTAAATGCACGAATCAGGGGAAATAATAAATGTTAGTGTCCGCTCCTTACAACCTCGAGCCGAACAATCACTGCCTTGTCCTTGATAAGTGGAGACTTAAATGGATGTGACTTGGTGATTTGGACCATGATCGTTGATTCTAATTAGTTATTGCAAGTTTATTTTGTTCTTTACTACTTTCATGAGTTTATGATTTGCAACACGGCAAGCTCACGCATTTAACCAGATGATATGTCAACCAACGAGTAAATGAGCACAGCCGACAATCCTTCTTATTGACTGTTATTACTCTCCATTTTTTTTTTAATTATTATTTATAGATCTTTTCTTGCGTGCAATAATGAACAAGAAGGATACAAAGTAACCATTGAATGAGAAAGAATTGGTAGCTAGGTGTTATGATCTATTGGTGCAGTTTTGATTTCTCCACCAGTGTAGAGCCCCTGTTTTTGGGTGTGAAGATGCAGTAAAGTGATGATGCTAAGTAATATTTTCATCCGTGGAGAAGACAAGCATCACTCTCACCTGTGACGATTAGTGTTCTCTCCCTGAATGTTGGCATCGGTAAATTTCTAGTGTTGCTGCCTTGCACAGGATCGAAGTGCAGGCACGAGGCTACAAATGTAACCTAATAACTTGACTCCAGTAAATCTGAATCTGACAGTCGGTGGACTTTTGCAGTGAAGGTAAGGGTAAGACAATAATGAGGTTAGATTGTGAGCGGTGGAGATGGTCGATTATCAACAAGGAATGGTGATGGCCATGACTATCTAAACATTATGATATAGTAACTTTTCATATGGGATTAATATTGCGCCCAACTTGATGCTTGAGTATGAGAGCCAAGAACCACTCACTCAGCCTGACCAGCTTTCGAGTTTTCTTCAAGTAGAAGACACAACCCTAATATCCTCATTTGGCGCATGTTAATCCATTGCTGCAGTGGAGTAGAAGAGGCTCCGTGATGGTGATGGAGACTTGGAGATAGGTCGCAAACAGGTGGGTGAGTTGCATCTTGAGTCACTGATTGGTTAAGCTGAAGGTGACTCCCCTATTTTCCCAGCTGGATGTGATATTAAACTAGTATTTCCTTCGACCAATATGTAGAGGCATCAGGTTGAGCAATTATGGGCTATACTCTAGCTCCCCATCTTGTTCTATCTTATACTGAATTTTCAAGCTCTTGTAGTATAACACTGCCCACATGATTGATCCTCTTAGACACTATTTTCACAGTCCACTTTTAATCTTAATATTTTTTTTTTTTAAATGATGCAGGTAGAAATTTACCAGTATTTAAGGTGTCATTCAAAAAAAAATAGCAACATTCACAACCGTTACAAGCTACTGGGTTTCTATCTAGAAACCAGAACACTCGTGGCATAATTTTATGCAGATATTTTAATGGATGAGTTTTACATCTATTTCCTAAGATCATGCAAGGAGGAATTTATATTTAACTAGTTTCATAAGTATTGGTACCACTCCTACGTTTGGTTCATGGATATTTTAGTTCTACATGTATATTTCTCAATCTAATTAATACATGGGTTAGGCATACAAATAGTGTATAATATGAGATTTTAGACTTAAACTTTCAGATTGCAACCAGATTTGTTTTTCAACTAAACTAGAACAAAGATATTCCTTGGAGGTTTAGCATTCACTCATTCATTTTCAAGCCAGATCAGATTAATGCAATAAAAATGATTATACCATACCCTTCCTTATTAAACAGAATGAAATCATATACATATATATGCATGCTTCTTTCTCCACTTTTGAAATCTACATCATGGTTGCATTAGTTTTACAAAGAATTGCTCTCCACCCTACCGTAATGGCATCATGGAGCCTCGTGGGCTCTAGCCATACCCCCGAGCAAGAAATATTTCAACCCCCAAGATGATGAATGGGGTCCTCTCAAAATTTCACAAAAGGAATGAAATTAAAACAACATTCATATTACATACATGTAGACTCTTCACTCACCATATACAACAAAAATCCACACAAACATATCACTCTCTTGTTGCAACTAAACAAAGGAAGATGGAAGTAGTGAAACTTATCTCTTTGCTTTAGGTGTTGGACTTTAACTCTTTTATCCCTTTCCTCTCCGACCAAGCCATCTGGATTTCTCTGTCCCTAACAAGACTCCTCTCCTCTTCTCTAAAGTTCTCCAAAGGGAGAAGTGGGTAGCACTCAACTCATTCTTCCCCTCCAAAATATATAGGTGTTTCAACTTGCAACCTTGGGTGGGGAGGTGTGAAGTGTACCTACTTTCATCAATGAGAGTCCTTTCCCCATTAATGAGAGCATGCATTTGGACAAGCACTCAAAATTCGTCACCCTCCATTATGAGAGCTTCTTAGGGGTCAAATCATGTTGTAGGGGCACTATTGTATGCCCTTTTGACCCCTACCACTATGGTATAGGCCCTAGGGGGTTTATTTTTCACCCTAACCCAAAAATTTGACCAACAACTCTCATTAAAAGCCCACTCAAGGTCCTATCCGAGTTTCAACTTAGCTAGGGGTTCCCAAGACCTAATCCCACTTTCACCTCACATGAATCACAACTGAATACCCTCACAACCTTAGTCTTCCAATACCTTGACTCTACTTGTTTCTAGGCCTCCATATGGGATCAAATTTGTATCCTCGAGAAGAAGTCTTTTGATTTACTCTCGATGGTCCTCCCTTCTCATGCTAACACTGTTATCTTCCTACACATTATCAAAACAATCATAAGTAACAACTGTATATCACATTAATCTATTAGTTGAATAGTCTAAACTTTAATTATGTAATAATCCATTTAAAGTTTCAATTTGTATCCCATAAGATACAAGTGCATTCCACCTTCATGTTAGTGACAATAAAACGTAATGTCAAAATGAAATGTAAGATTCTTGCCAAAAGGTCGCCTTATTTATCATCCATAATAAATCTAATCATCAATTTAAGAAAACTATATAACATTTTAGGTTTGAAATTAATCACATGTGAAGTGAGGTCTTACATCCCCCTCCCCTTAGCTTTGACTTCCTCCTGGAAGTCGTCAGGTCTAGAGACATACTATTAATATAGCAATGTACATAAATCTATTAAACATGCTTAATTACTTTGCTTTTTCTTGATGAAATATTTAAATCATTCAATGATAAGCACACATTAGGGACATTTATTGCATGAGTCAATATCTAAATACTCAAAATAAAATTTCCCATCATAAAAAATTTATCTAATATAATCACCATATGAAAAATGCTAGTGGCCATCCATGTGGTCAATATTCTCAAATATAAATTATATCAACTTATATCCAAACACATTGTCATCCTTGGATACCCCTCAAGGTTCTCTTTTGCATCATAAACATCACTCATGATGTTAGAAAATATATATATATTTTTTCTAATATCAATTCATGTCTCAAGAATTAGTAGTATCAATTTAATCTGTTAATTTTTTTTCACATAACAATCAAGTATTTCCACATGACCTTTGTTTACAATCTTTACCCATGCATTACAACAATTACACATAAATAACATCACAAGGCTCAATGGGGTTTACAAGGATGGATATTCTTGGATGCCATAATCATTAGGAAAGATGGTCTCAAGGCCCTCCTCTAAGGACTCCTCCATACTGATAGGAACAATCATAGAACGAGGGGAAGAATGGATTAACGACCATTCCATACCGGTCCCATTTACAACCCCCTTCAAAATAATTCCCCAGCGCATCTACTCCCCTATACGACCTGCCAGGGAACCCCTTGGGATATGGCAGTTTACACATTTCACATTACATCAGACATGCCAACAATTTGCAAACAAGTAGAAAGCCTCAAACCAAGTAACATAAGATCGTAAACCAAAGTTTCAATAAAACTCTCAAAGAGGAAACTATCAATTCAAAAGAGAAAAAAAATAAAGATCAATTGTAGCTACATTGCAACATTCTAATCTTAATTCAAAAATAAACTAAACAAGTCCTTGAGGAAATTTGGACTATAACAACCTTCAAATGGCTAAATAACCTAATAAAATAAATGCAAAATTCCACACTGCTGGTGCATAATAAAATAAAACATCAATTAAGAATTACCAATAGTTCATATTTCAACAATAAAATACACACATTGCGAGCACCACGTGACTTGTTAAGCCACCTAAGGGGAGGAGGGGAATGGTGGTTCTCTAACCACATAAGTATAATATCATGCAATAACTGGTGGTCCCTGACCACATAAATTTGCATCATTGGTGGTTCCTGACCACATAAATATAAGTAACTAGTGGTCCCTGACCACATAAATATGAATCACTGGTGGTCCCCGACCATATAAATATAAATCACTAGTGGTCCCCGACCACATAATTATAAGTAACTGGTGGTCCATAAAATTCCATCCTTTACCCATGGGCTATAACATCAAGGAATAGGTTTGCAATATGAACCAACAAGTGTGGCTCTCATATGTGGGGGAGTAGGCTATGGTCAACGTCCATGGGAGGATTACAATGACTCGACATAGATCCTTTTTTAGGATTAGGGACAATGCCCTGAGCTTGTAATTTCCCAATGGGAGAACATGTTCCTCTCAACCCCTATTTACACTAGCTGGCATCGCACTCCCATAAGGGGGGGAACCAAATGCTAGGGGTACACATTTACCATACAAACAAGACTAACACAAGGGAATACATCACATTTCATTTAATAGACATGCTTATACACATAACACATTTATTTGAACTCACAACTAGCTAGCTTACATAAAGGCCCTCACAAAGGGTACATATAGGGGATCATACTAGATGTACACCACCCTTATCCTAAGTCAGATACCATGTATCTCATACTTGGGGCACAACACATTTACTGGTTTTCACTTCACATGTCATAACAATACACTTAATGAAATTCACCATATTGTAGAACAAAATCAATTCACTTACATACACTTATTTTTCTTTAAACAATATTCACTTTGCTTCTTAATTTTGTACATATCTACTCACTTTGCATAGGAAAAAGGAATCACTAGTTGAAGCACAAATGTAGCTTATGTATATTACTCCATTTTCCTAGAATTTAACAATACATGGTACACCACACTTCCCATCTTACTAAGTGTTTGACATCACATATATGATCAAGACCAGTTTTCTATATTTATCCATACCATTATTCTTCTTTCATTCAACTATGTTTGTTATGTTCATTAACATATCAATATGGGTAATTCCACTATATTTTCACAACCTGTTAAGGAAGATTTCTCACTTAATAGGGAAAGTAGTCAATCATTTTCATTTGAAACATGGAAATATGAGAAAAGAAAACACACTTGATGCATAAAACACATAATAACTCATGGAATAGTAATTCTCACAACCCATTAATATCTTTTACAATTCTTGCATTTCGCTATCTAAATCTAAACTATTTACTCACATGTTGTAATCATCATTGTTACAATCACAATTCCATTTAACCTCATAAAAATGCATAATGAGTAGAAGTCTTGAAATTTCTATCTACCTTTAAGCTTTCTCCTTTGCATTCAAGTGTAAATAATTTTACCTCAAAGAGTAAATATGGTCAATGGTATAAAATGCACATTAGTTGAAAGTTTTACCAGTCTACTTTAGTGTCTATTATCTATATAGTTTAACTTTCCACACCGTGAATCACACATAATTCATTACTCAATTTATAGATCTTCATACAATTGATTATTCAATCCATGCAACATGTATACAACTTTCAAGGTCAACACCTAATTGATTACATTATTACTTCCTTTATGACAAGTTTCCTTTCCTATTTTTGCACCAATAAGTATTTAGTTCTTAGCTATGTATAAGGAAGTAGTTATGACGTGTTCCCTAAGTAATGTTGTCACTCCAAATGCATATTTGACAAGGTCTCTTCACCAAGGTTTTAGACTCAATTACTAGAAGGAATTTTTTTTCACATTACCTAAATCAATTTCCACCAATCTTGACATAGTTGTAACTTTCTACACATTCTCACCTTTGACTCCACTCCTAGAAATCATGTTTCTTTGTTAACTATTTAATCTTTAAATTATAGAGCACAAGGTTTTGTTAGCTTATAGTTTTATCAAGTTTAGTAGGCCATCATCTACTTACACATGTGTTTAAATAACTTTAAAGTTTCACCATTTAAGTCAAGGTGAATATTTTGATTCTGACCACTTTTATAAATTGGACTTAATATGTAATGCAAGATTTTGATTATTAGTTGATTTCATCATCCATGAAATTGTTACCTATCACATGCAATACGTATCATTGTTGCTTCATGAAGTCAACCCTTATACACTTATATGTAAATCAAGATCTTTGGTTAATAGGTCAAGACCTAGGAAAATCATGCCCTAAGGCATACAAGATAAAAGTTCATTCATGTATTAATACCAATTTGTGAGTTAAAGCCCTTAAATTTACATCTAGCAACCTTCACCCTAAGGGTTCAGTTTCCTTTTCCTTTTTCTTTTTTTTTTGACAAGATTTTAATCTTGCTATAAGGGTACTTAAATTACACATTTAACACACAGTCCAGGGGTGTTATATTTAATCAATTTAAGAGTTTATAAATTTAAACTTATTTAATTACAACCTTCAACACACTAATCCTTTTTGTGGTTCTTAATTTTTATTTATTTTTACTAATTACATGATTCCAAATATAATTATGATCTATTTTTTCTTCATACTAAAGTTTCTATAAACGAAATATGTTGCACTTCAAATATTCATTACCTTATTATTGTATTGAAGAATTATGGCCTTAAAATTCAACAAAATAATATTTCCTTAATGATACACCTCAATATGTCCTATTACTCTATTTAGGTATTTATAACAAGGGCTATGCCTCATAACTCAATTATACCCTTTTTAAGGTTTTAAGGAAATTTAATAACACTAGGCTAGATTAATGTTGTAACCCTAGTTAACTAGTCTAATATGGGATCTCGGCATTCACCTTATTAAGGCACCATGTTTAGAATCGAGTTTCTTTTAAAAGTTGAATCCCTTAATTAGTTGCTTGCTTGACCTATCTTTAAAGGTCCCTTCCTAATCATTTAGTACTTTAAAACCTTATTTCGATAATATGTTTAAACTAAGTTCTTATGTATCACACCATGTGAGTCCTTTAGATTTAACATTTAAGTCTAACTAGCACAAGGTGTTTTGTGTACACACTATACGTAATGCCCAATTTATTCCCAGAGTTCCCTAGGGTTGCAACCAAGGGCTCTGATACCAAGTGTCATCCCTGTAATTTTCAATAGGAAAAGCAACATTTTTTTTCTTTTTTTAAACAATAAAACAAATTACTAACATTTAACAACCATTAATATGCATATTACATGCAATGTGCATCAAATGGCATTGCTCACACAATCTCATCACCAATACATTAACAGGAGTGGGGTATGCAGAGGTAGCGAGGTTGGGTACACGAAGTCCACCATGCACGCCCTTTAACGATAATGATAAAATTCAAAGTTTGATATATGGGTATGAGTGCATCTCAAGATTTGGAAAAGATTCATAGGCCCATAGGTAAACTAGATTAGTGATTATCACCTTTACGATTTTTGGAAACACCCTGCCTACTAAAGAATGCCCTTGGCACATACTATTTAGGAGAGGAGGCATGATAACCTAGCTAGTTGAAAACCTAAGAATGCATTGATACGTTATTATGAGATTATTTCTATTAGCCTTACTACTTTATTTCCTCTTGGCCATATTGCTAACATTCTCACGTAACATTTTGTCTTGGTTTGAAAATGAGGAAATGGGTAAGCTAATGGTTTATTTTTTTATTTTTTTTAATTTCATTTTAATTATTAATTTACTTTATTTTTATTTTTAATTTAATTAAAAATTTTTTTTCTCTATCCTTAATTAGCAACACCATAGAAAAATAATGTTCTCCTTCCCAACCCTTTCCTTTTCTTCTAAGCAGATACTTTAAAGATTCCAATTTAAAAATATAGATATGCAAAAATATAGGAATCAAAACTTCTTAAATAATCATATAATACATTTATGCATACTTAAATAAACGAAAATTGAATTTATTTATTGTTTCCATTATAGATTGTTACATAACTATTTATTAATGATTAACTATTATATATTGAATTGCTTACTTAGTCTTATAGACAAATCACTCTAAAAAAATAATTTAAAAAAAGGATTTATACGAATAAAGAAATAACATATAAAATAACCATATTATATCATGTATATATAATATTACTATTACTATTATTCTCTTTAAGAAGAAGTAAGAAAATAAGGGGATAATCCCCTTTATTGAAAAACCCTATTAGCCTTACATATATATATAATCTTAATTTGGTTTACTAAACTCCTTCTTAAGGAATATGAGAATATATTTCGTTTACCTTACTTATGGGATATTTGCCATAAAGTTTACCTCCATGCTTTTAGTGGAGACGTAATTCTTTTTTTTTAGTTTAGATTCTCACATTACAAAACACAATAAATTTGTATCCTTTCAAGATAAAGTGAAAACAAATAATCGTAAGATAATTCACTCTGTGGCTTTTAGTTCTAGATTTAAGTATCAAGAATATAAAACAAATCAAAAAGATAGTTTGCTTTGAATATATTGAGGATACGTGACTCAGAGGAAAACTCCACCCATTGTTCTGAACTATGCATACTATTCTGTTAATTTGCTTTCAGAATTTCACGACTAGGTATGCTACTGGTATTTTAGAATTAATGTATAGTGATTTTACTAATTCTGAAATTTTTGGGTATGAGTTCAATTGTCGTGAAAATAGAGGCAGCAAGTTGGAAGAATAAGATGAACAATTCATGGGAATAAATTCAATATTATTTTCTCACTGACTGTTTTGACACTCTATACTATACTACTGAGTACTACCCTATTTATGTAATTCAATACGAAAGCATTTTCACAATCCCCCTCTGACATTTATTGTTGATGGCACACTGGAGTTTTTAAAATGATGATCCCCACTGGCTTTCCCCTGCACCCCGAAGTCCATAAGTATTATTATTATTATTATTTTTATTACTGGTAAATAGATAATAATTTACTCTCTAATTTATCGTGCAACATTCATTCATTTCTTATTTTTATTTATTTATTTAGCAGGCAACCGATGTAGTAGTAGAAAATTCTTTCACGCTACTGTTTGACTTAAGAATATTTAATTTGCACAGTGAGGGATAAAATGAAACAATGCAGTTATCATATTTAGCCCCTAGAGCCATTACGGATTCACACCACCCAACATTTTCACTTTCTCATTATATACATATATTTAATCTCATTTATGGTGCGATGCCTGGCAGGCTTTTGACCCAGAAAGATGTTAACTTAAAATGAAACTACATAAAGCTTTCTTGAGCACCACAGCCGTTGATTATTTGGACGGATAATCTACGACTGGGCATTTCAGAACGCCATCATTTGATAGATCTTTACATTAAAGGGCATAGAATACAATCTGACAAAAAGAAAACTGCTACTCGAAGTTCCTACACCACTAAGTTTGATTACAACAACTCAACTTTACTTCTTTCTTCAATCAGTTGCCAAGTCCAGTGATCTATTCCGTGCATAATTAATGGAGTCCATAATTGTTCTTACCTACCAAACTATCTGATACTAATGTGAATGGAGGCTCTTGATCGAACTTCTTAGTAAGACACTACCACCATAGGTTCACACTTAAATGCACGAATCAGGGGAAATAATAAATGTTAGTGTCCGCTCCTTACAACCTCGAGCCGAACAATCACCGGCTTGTCCTTGATAAGTGGAGACTTAAATGGATGTGACTTGGTGATTTGGACCATGATCGTTGATTCTAATTAGTTATTGCAAGTTTATTTTGTTCTTTACTACTTTCACGAGTTTATGATTTGCAACACGGCAAGCTCACGCATTTAACCAGATGATATGTCAACCAATGAGTAAATGAGCACAGCCGACAATCCTTCTTATTGACTGTTATTACTCTCCGTTTTTTTTTAATTATTATTTATAGATCTTTTCTTGCGTGCAATAATGAACAAGAAGGATACAAAGTAACCATTGAATGAGAAAGAATTGGTAGCTAGGTGTTATGATCTATTGGTGCAGTTTTGATTTCTCCACCAGCATAGAGCCCCTGTTTTTGGGTGTGAAGATGCAGTAAAGCGATGATGCTAAGTAATATTTTCATCCGTGGAGAAGACAAGCATCACTCTCACCTGTGACGATTAGTGTTCTCTCCCTGAATGTTGGCATCGGTAAATTTCTAGTGTTGCTGCCTTGCACAGGATCGAAGTGCAGGCACGGGCTACAAATGTAACCTAATAACTTGACTCCAGTAAATCTGAATCTGACAGTCGGTGGACTTTTGCAGTGAAGGTAAGGGTAAGACAATAATGAGGTTAGATTGTGAGCGGTGGAGATGGTCGATTATCAACAAGGAATGGTGATGGCCATGACTATCTAAACATTATGATATAGTAACTTTTCATATGGGATTAATATTGCGCCCAACTTGATGCTTGAGTATGAGAGCCAAGAACCACTCACTCAGCCTGACCAACTTTTGAGTTTTCTTCAAGTAGAAGACACAACCCTAATATCCTCATTTGGCGCATGTTAATCCATTGCTGCAGTGGAGTAGAAGAGGCTCGTGATGGTGATGGAGACTTGGAGACAGGTCGCAAACAGGTGGGTGAGTTGCATCTTGAGTCACTGATTGGTTAAGCTGCAAGGTGACTCCCCTGTTTTCCCAGCTGGATGTGATATTAAACTAGTATTTCCTCGACCAATATGTAGAGGCATCAGGTTGAGCAATTATGGGCTATACTCTAGCTCCCCATCTTGTTCTATCTTATACTGAATTTTCAAGCTCTTGTAGTATAACACTGCCCACATGATTGATCCTCTTAGACACTATTTTCACAGTCCACTTTTAATCTTAATATTTTTTTTTTTAAATGATGCAGGTAGAAATTTACCAGTATTTAAGGTGTCATTCAAAAAAAAATAGCAACATTCACAACCGTTACAAGCTACTGGGTTTCTATCTAGAAACCAGAACACTCGTGGCATAATTTTATGCAGATATTTTAATGGATGAGTTTTACATCTATTTCCTAAGATCATGCAAGGAGGAATTTATATTTAACTAGTTTCATAAGTATTGGTACCACTCCTACGTTTGGTTCATGGATATTTTAGTTCTACATGTATATTTCTCAATCTAATTAATACATGGGTTAGGCATACAAATAGTGTATAATATGAGATTTTAGACTTAAACTTTCAGATTGCAACCCAGATTTGTTTTTCAACTAAACTAGAACAAAGATATTCCTTGGAGGTTTAGCATTCACTCATTCATTTTCAAGCCAGATCAGATTAATGCAATAAAAATGATTATACCATACCCTTCCTTATTAAACAGAATGAAATCATATACATATATATGCATGCTTCTTTCTCCACTTTTGAAATCTACATCATGGTTGCATTAGTTTTACAAAGACTTGCTCTCCACCCTACCGTAATGGCGTCATGGAGCCTCGTGGGCTCTAGCCATACCCCCGAGCAAGAAATATTTCAACCCCCAAGATGATGAATGGGGTCCTCTCAAAATTTCACAAAAGGAATGAAAATAAAACAACATTCATATTACATACATGTAGACTCTTCACTCACCATATACAACAAAAATCCACACAAACATATCACTCTCTTGTTGCAACTAAACAAAGGAAGATGGAAGTAGTGAAACTTATCTCTTTGCTTTAGGTGTTGGAATTTAACTCTTTTATCCCTTTCCTCTCCGACCAAGCCATCTGGATTTCTCTCTCCCTAACAAGACTCCTCTCCTCTTCTCTAAAGTTCTCCAAAGGGAGAAGTGGGTAGCACTCAACTCATTCTTCCCCTCCAAAATATATAGGTGTTTCAACTTGCAACCTTGGGTGGGGAGGTGTGAAGTGTACCTACTTTCATCAATGAGAGTCCTTTCCCCATTAATGAGAGCATGCATTTGGACAAGCACTCAAAATTCGTCACCCTCCATTATGAGAGCTTCTTAGGGGTCAAATCATGTTGTAGGGGAACTATTGTATGCCCTTTTGACCCCCACCACTATGGTATAGACCCTAGGGGGTTTATTTTTCACCCTAACCCAAAAATTTGACCAACAACTCTCATTAAAAGCCCACTCAAGGTCCTATCTGAGTTTCAACTTAGCTAGGGGTTCCCAAGACCTAATCCCACTTTCACCTCACATGAATCAGAACTTAATACCCTCACAACCTTAGTCTTCCAATACCTTGACTCTACTTGTTTCTAGGCCTCCATATGGGATCAAATTTGTATCCTCGAGAAGAAGTCTTTTGATTTACTCTCGATGGTCCTTCCTTCTCATGCTAACACCGTTATCTTCCTGCACATTATCAAAACAATCATAAGTAACAATTGTATATCACATTAATCTATTAGTTGAATAGTCTAAACTTTAATTATGTAATAATCCATTTAAATTTTCAATTTGTATCCCATAAGATACAAGTGCATTCCACCTTCATGTTAGTGACAATAAAATGTAATGTCAAAATGAAATGTAAGATTCTTGCCAAAAGGTCGCCTTATTTATCATCCATAATAAATCTAATCATCAATTTAAGAAAACTATATAACATTTTAGGTTTGAAATTAATCGCATGTGAAGTGAGGTCTTACAGATCACCAGAATACAGTGGTCGAGACTTTAGGTAAGTTACATGGTGTTAGTGTTTCCATTCTTTTTGATTCCGGAGCTACCGACTCCTTTATTTCATCGACCATCGTTGAACGATGTGGTCTTGTGGTGGTAAAGCAAGGTGGTAAGTGGCAGGTTGAATTTTCCTCTGGGGTGAAAGTAGCAGTAGAGAACTTAGTACATAATTGTGAACTTAAAATTGGTGTGTTAACTACCTTAGCAGATTTATATGTTACACCTTTAGGATTGTATGACATAGTTTTAGATATGGATTGGTTAGCATCTTATCATGCTGTGATTGACTATTGACTTAAGACAATTAGTTGCATTAATGATTTGGGTGCGAAAGTGGAAATCATAGGTGTTCAAAGACCTATCTCTTTGCGGATGATATCTGCTATGCAATTAAAGAGATGTCTTCGAAAGGGTTGTCAACTGTTTGCAACAACAGTTACTGATTTGGAAGAAGGTGAGAGTCGAGAGGTATCTCTTGATGATCATCCTATTCTTAGGGAATTCACTGACGTGTTTCCTGATGATATACCTAGAATGCCACCGAAGAGAGATATTGACTTTGGAGTGGACCTAGTTTCAGGAGCTGAGCCTATATCTAGAGCTCCATATAGAATGACGACTCAGGAGTTAGAGGAACTTTGTATCCAGTTAGAGGAAATATTAGAAAAGGGTTTCATTCGTCCAAGTGTTTCCCCTTGGGGAGCACCTGTTATCTTCGTAAAGAAGAAGGATAGATCACTTAGGCTGTGCATTGACTATCGTCAATTGAACAAGGTTACGATTAAGAATCGTTATCCTTTGCCTAGAATCGATGATCTTTTCGATCAAATTAAGGGAGCTAATGTGTTCTCTAAAATCGATTTGAAATCTGGTTATCATCAATTGTGAATTGCTGAAGCTGATATTCATAAAACTGCTTTTCGAACTCATTATGGGCACTACGAATTCACGGTAGTACCGTTTGGGTTAACGAACGCACCATCAGTATTCATGAGTTTAATGAATGGTGGTTTTTGTACATACCTTGATCGCTTTGTCCTTCTATTTCTCGATGATATTTTGATCTATTCAAGAAAAAATAAGGAACATGAAGAACACTTGAGACAAGTATTCCAATGTTTAAGGGAAAATCAATTGTATGCGAACCTGAAGAAGTGTGACTTCTTTCAAACTGAGATAAAATACCTTGGACATGTGATTTCTGGAAAAGGTATTATTGTGGATCCTTCAAAGATTCAAGCTATTGTAGATTGGCCCACACCTACTAATGTAGGTGAAGTTCATAGTTTTATGGGTCTAGCTGGTTATTATAGGCGGTTTGTAGAGGGATTTTCTAGAATTGGTCATCCTATTACTTCTCTTCATAGAAAAGGGAAGAAGTTTTTTTGGACAGAACAGTGTCAGTTGGCTTTTCAGACACTTAATGAAAAGTTGACTAATGTGTCTATACTGAATGTTCCTGATCCTACTAAGGATTTTGTCATTTGCACGGATGCATCCTTAGAGGGTTTGGGAGTAGTTTTGATGCAAGATGGGAATGTGATTGCTTATGAGTCTGACAAACTCAAGGATCATGAATTAAACTATCCTACTCATGATTTAGAACTAGCTACAGTAGTACATGCATTAGTTCAATGGAGGCATTTCTTATTAGGTCATTGTTTCGAACTTCATACTGATCACCGTAGCCTACAATACATTTTCATGCAACCTAACTTGAATGCTAGACAGAGATGGTGGATGGAGTTATTGTGTGAGTACGATTTTGAAGTGAAATATGTTCAAGGAAAAGAGAATGTAGTGGCTGACGCTCTTAGTCGTCGTCAACATGAGATCTCTACTACTACTCTTGAAGTAAATTTGAGAGGTCAAATACTAGCTACACTTCCTATTGATAGATTGTATCAGGAAGTGAGGTCAGAGGTTGAATCTAGTAGACCTTTAGAAGGTCGATTTGTAGGGTATGTCCTAGAACCGGATGGTATATTACGGCATATAGGTCGTATTTACATACCACATTTCGAGGGTCTTCGTACATTAATTATGACTGAAGCTCATCGAGCTCCATACTCAACTCATCCAGGTGTTAAGAAAATGCATTCCGATCTTCGGCAATTGTATTTCTGGCCTGGTATGAAATGTGATATTGCTAATTATGTATCAAGATGTCTTGAATGCTACCGAGTCAAGGCTGAGCATCAACATCCCGCCGAATTATTACTTGGTCCTGAGATGCTTCGAGACATGGAGCAACAAGTTGACTGTATTAGAGAACATTTGATACCAGCATAGGATAGGCAAAAAAAATATGCCGATGCACATAGAATAGACCGACAGTTTACTATTGGTTATAGAGTGTTTCTTCGAGTGCGACCGCGAAAGAGTCCAATCCATTATGGAAAAGGCTCTAAGCTTGTGCCTCATTTTGTTGGGCCATTTGAGATCTTAGAGAGAATTGGTCTTGTGGTGTATTGACTCGCCTTACCACCTAGTTTGTCACGTATTCATGATGTTTTTCATGTATTAGTTCTTAGACCATATCATCCTGACATTTCTCATGTACTTGATTGGAATGCGTTATAGGTAGAGGATAGGCAGCTGGCTTTGGAGCCCATGGCCATTCTATAGCATCAGACGCTTGGTCTCAGGGGTCAAGACATTGATGAGGTGAGGATCCAATGGGATCCTAGCCATGAGGCTTCTGCTACTTGGGAGGATGCGACACGCATGAGGCAACTTTATCCCTATCTGTTCGCAGGCTTTCAGGGGCAAGCCTGATCCTAGGGGGGGAGGATGTAGTACCCCTCCAATTATGCTTATGTTTTCTGTTGCATGTTTTTATACTGTTAGACTTTGGTACTTGGTTTGGATATTTTGATTGCTGATTTTCAGCGACAGTGGATTCACTTTGTGACATGATGATACATTGTATTGCAATATTTGATTTCTGATATACTTTGATATAGCGTAGGTGTTTTCCTTCAAATGATTATTGTTATATGCATTTTTATGATGGACTAACAGTTATTTAATTCGTCAGTTTGATGTGACGTGTATTGGCGTGGAGAATGGAATCGCATCACTTGCTTGCATGTGCCTTGTGATGTCCATGATTTTCTCCGCACGGTGTGCCTGTACAATGGATTATATGTATATGCATGTTATTTGTTTGGTTGCAGGATTACAAGTACATGACACCGACTCCACCTGGTTACTCAGGTTTGAGCATGTCAAGACTCAACGGAAATGTTGACTGGGAGGTAGTAGCATGGTTCATTCTAGACTAGTCTTTAACCCGGTCATAGTACATTGTCAGTTAGTTTGAGTCTTGGTTGTCTTGTTTGTTTCTGTTTGGATTTAACTGTCTGAAAGGAAAAATTTGCCAATTTTAATGTTAGTTTATTACACTTTAATTTATTATTATTTAAATTAATTTTTAAATGTTAAAGAAATTAGTTTTGCATGTTATTTAATAAATTAATTAGTTTGTTTGGTTAAATAATTTAATTTTAGAGATTAAATTTATTTAATTAAATTAATTAATTAATTAAATTAAAATTGTTTTGAAATTATGTGTGAATAGATTTTATTTAAAATTAAATGTTATTTGGAAATGGCATTTTAATTATTAAATAAATTTTGTATTTTGAAAATTTTAAATAAATAAAATGCATGCAATCTTGAAAGGAAAGATTGCTGAGAAGTTGTTAAAAGATATTTTGTACTTCTCGACATGTGTGCCAATTTAATTTATTGTTTATGGTTGAGGTTGTTCACGGATATTATTTTGGATCTGGGAAAACACAGAGGCTATTCTATTCTTCACGGGAAAATAATTGAGCTATGTTCAAAAAAAAATTTGTTTATGGTTATTTGGTATTGTTGCAAATTTATGGAAGTTCTCTGGTTTGCAATTGGGTATTAGTTTTCGAGAAAGGATTTGGAAACTACAGGCAAAGCTCTTCACCAGTTAGTTTTCTGAAGCAAAGGAAAACATGTATTCTTCTTGTGAATTTTATTTTGTTTGTTTTTGGAAGGGAATGCTATGAAAAGAAATTAGTTTATTTTAAATTCCTATACTTCTTGCAAAGAAATTGTTCACTGTAATTTGTCATGTGAAGATTTGATGGATTCAGAAAACTTCTGTAGAATACTCTCTATAGAAAGTATTTAAATTTTGTGAGGGGAATAATTTAGGATTTAATTGGAAATGTTGTGTTGAAAATTTATAGTTTTCCCAATTTCCCCTTTGTAACCCTACTGAAAAACCCTCTGGAATTTCTTAATTTTCTTCATCAGAAAACTCTGTTGAAATATATATATATATATTTATAATATATTTTTCATATATAAATTGGACTGTAAAAATAGTATTTAATATTTTATTCATCTGGCAATTTTGAAATTGCCGTACTGGCAAAAAATGATAAACACAAATTTCCATTTTTAAGTAAAAATTCAAAATTTAATTCGGAATAGTTTCATTTTTTTATTAATATTAGTATTTATTATTAAATGGGAGGGGCTAGGGTTAAACCCCAACCCCGCCGCTCCCACTATGGGGGCGTGGCCGTTGTGAGGCAGCGCCTACCACGACTCTATGGGTAACGGCTGCCAAAAGACAACGCCCTCCATAGAACCGTGTAAGAGACGCTGTCCCACAGGCATCGTGCCCTCCATAGTGGAGACTACATGGCCCGTGGTTCTTTGCTTGTTAAAATTTCATTTTGTTTGTTTCAAACAGAAAATTGTGTGGTTTAAATTTTATTTCAATTTAAAAAATATATATATATATAATATGTAGTATATGTGTTATATATATTATATATTATTAATAATATATAGTATATGTAATATATATATATATATATATATTTATTTAAATTAATTATATTAATTGATTTTGGTAATTAAATATTTGTTAAAATTAATTTATGAATAATTATGTGATGAGGAAGCAAATTATTTAAGTGAATATGAAAA
Organism: Sequoia sempervirens; assembly: GCA_007258455.2. Classification (NCBI taxonomy): domain Eukaryota; kingdom Viridiplantae; phylum Streptophyta; class Pinopsida; order Cupressales; family Cupressaceae; genus Sequoia; species Sequoia sempervirens. Next base: position 23,800 of record VDFB02136452.1, read on the forward strand.
GAATATTATATTGTATTATTGTAATAGGGAGTTGTATTTTTTTTTAACATGATTGTAAAATTGGGATAATTATGGATTTGATTTTCATGTTAGATGGTAGATAAATTATGTATCAGATGATTAATTTTATACTACTAATTCTTGATTGACTGGATTTAGTAAATCCAAATGATAGATGTGAATTTGCTTTAAGTTGCTTTAAATTTTTTATTTGGCAAATAGGGATTATTTTTATTTGATTTCAAGTCTTCCAGTTGTAGTCTTTCAAGTCTTCCAGTTGTAGTCTCTTTAAGGGAGTAAATTTTACTATGGTTTCATGTGTTTGAACAAACTAGGGTAGTGCACCTGATTTTTGTGAACAGATTGTGATGTCCATTGTGGTATATCTAGTATTATATGTTGAATTTTGTGCACTTTGTCTACCCTAGATAGAGAACTTAGAATTCCTATGTTATGTTTAGGGGAGTGGCTCTGTGTAATGGCCGACACACAAAGTGGTGTTAGGGTAACTTACAAAGAGTTAGTAAGTCAATGATAACTAAACAACACAGTAGTTAGAATTAAAATTTTTAACAAGATGTTTATTCCTCACTTAATGACTCTTGAGTTAGTTCAGTCTTGAGTATAATATGAGAAGGCTTGGAATGGAAAATCGATGTCTTGTTTCTTCAAAAGACATTCGATTCCGCAATAGTATGCAATAAGGGTCGGGTTTCGTAAGAGGTTACCAGGGTAACCCAGGTTGGGGGCCGGAACCTAGGAAGAAACACGAGGGTAACCTTTGCAACATTGTGATGACACTCCACCTAAAGTAACAGTCTACCTTGTGTACTTAGTACATTTGATTGTCTTAAATCTGGAAGCAATGTAACCAACAGTTAGTTATGTACTTGTGTCTAGGGTTAGTAGATTATGTCTGGTTAACCATATTACTATCTCCGAGCACGGGGGGTGGACCTACGGGTACCACATGGTTGGGTGGAACGTGCACCTTACTCCGTTGGGTCCCCAGTTTATGATCATGGCAACGAGAGCTTCATGGATGGAGAGCTCCTACTTGGATGCATATGTATACTTCTTCATTGTAAATTGTAAATCTTGTATTTTAAAACATCCCTCAATGGTATATGAGGTGAACATTTGTAAATTGTAATTGTAACTATTATTGATCTACCTCATCAGAAGAATGAGTATTGTAATGTCTTATCAAATGCAATGTAAGAAACATGTTTGTACTTTATACTATCTTGAATAGAATTTTCAAATGATATGCAATGTTTATTTTTAAGTTTATGATTAATTAAATATATGCAATGCGAAATACTGAAGTCGTCTATGGAAACTCAAGTAGTGTAACGTCATGTAATTTAATGAATGTATGCAACTAATTAACTTAATATTAATACTTTTAAAAAATAAATTATTTCACTATTATACACAATTGCAACATTCATTAGGTTATTATGACGGGGCATTACAAAGGGTATGTAAGGATGTTAATGTATTGGATACATATTGATTTCAAGAATATTAACTACATGGATGACTACTAACTTTTGTTATAATGTGACTATATTGAATAAATGTTCTATGGTGGAAAATTTTGTTCTAAGCATTTAGATGCTTGATTCAAGAAAGGTATTAATTTAATGTCTGCTTAATGGTTGAATGCTATGATTTCTTCAGCAAGAAAGTAGAGAAATTTATATTCTAATAGATTTATGTGCATTGCTACATTGAGATATCTTTTCTTGACCTTAACAACTTCTAGGAGGAAGTCTAAGCTAAGGGGAGGGGGATGTAAGACCCCGCCTCATAGGTACTTAATACAATCCTAATTTGTTATATGCCTTTCTTGAATTGATGATTTCATATATTATGGATGATAAATAAGGTGATCTTTTGGTGATATTCTTGCATTTAATTTTGACAATTTGTTTATTGTCACTACCATGAAGGTGGAATGCACTCATATATTGTGAAAAGCTAATTGAAATTTTAAATGGATTATTATATAGCTAAAGTATAAAATATTTAGTTAACAAATTTATGTGATCAAATTGTTACTTATGATTGTGTTGGTATTGTGCAGGAAGGTAATAGTGTTAGCATGGGAAGGGTGAACCATCGAGAGAATATTACAAGGCTCTTCTTTATTGTATAAATTTGACCCCCTTTTAGAGCTTAGAAAGAAATAAAGTTAACATGTTGAAGTGGTGAGGGTTGATATTAAAGGGATAATTTTTTTTGGAGTTGAGAGGGTATTTGATAATGTTTCATGTGGGTGTAAGTGGGGTTAGGGGTTAGGAACCCTTATCCAAGTTTGAATTTCGGATGGGTCCTTAAATGGGCCTTTAAAGAGTGTTGTTGGTCAATTTCCTTGGTTGGGATGCAAAAATAAACCCCCTAGGGTCTATACCATAGTGGTAGGGGTCAAGTGGGCATATAATAGTGCCCCAAGAACATGATTTGACCCCTGAAAAGTCCTCATAATGGAAAGTAACGAATTTTGAAGAAAGGATGGGATGGAAAGATGGAAGGGTTGTCCAAGTGCATTTTTCCTCATTAATATGGAAAAGACTCTAATTGATGGAGGTAGGTACACTCCACACTTCCCCATCCAAAAAAAGGTTGCAAGTTGAAAATCCTATATATCTTGGAGAGGAAGGAAGAGGAGGGGGTTACCCACTTCTCCTCTTGGAGAACTTGAGTGAAGATGGAAGAAAGAATGTGAGGAGGAGAGGATTCCACCTCTTGGAGAGGAAAGATGGATAAAGGAGCTCAACCCCTTCACCTAACATCAAAGAGATAATTTCTTCCTTTTTTCTTCCACCCTTGGTTATTGGTTGTAAAATGGTAACATATTGTATGGATTATGGTTGAAGCTAGAAAGTAGAGAACCTATATGCATAGGATTTGTGTTATATTAGTTTTATTTCTTTGTGAAATTGAGAAAAGACTCCATTTATCTCCATGGAGCTACAAAATCAATTGCTTGGGGGTATGGCTAGAGCCCATGAGGCTCCATGATGCCATTACGGTAGGGTGGAGAGCAAGCCCTTGTCCTTTGTATGTTAGTCACTTCATTTTATGAAATTTTTGTAATAAGAAGAGTTCCAAGTAAGTTAGTTTTTTGTATCCTTGAGCAATGGAAGAAAGTGTATAATCTATGAGTTGTACAAAGGCATCAAAAGGATCTTATGGTTCATGTGTGGGCTGATCTATTAGAGAAAATTGAGATTTTTGATGACATAACCTTTTTTTTTGGTTGAGTAAAATATATATACGTATTAAAAGTGTTGTCAATATGAAGTTGTACTGAAGAGTTGTGTTAGGATGTTACAAGGTGTATAGTGGTATTGGTAAAGAGATCTGTGGTATTCTAATTTTAGTAAATATGCTATTTGGAATGTGAATAAGTGGTCTCATTGTAAATGTAGAATGTGTTCCATTCAATAAATTTCATGCTTATATTGATTTACTATGTTGTTGAATATTTTTTTTGTTTAGAAAAGATGAACCAGTAAATTTGTAAACGTAAAAGTAAAATCTACCTTCTCTTCACTTATTTTTTTAATATAACCTCTAATGTTGGTTCAAACAATGATCCCATTTTAAGTGAATGGATTCTCAACTTTCGATTTATAGTAGACATTTATCATGGATAAAACCTATATATGAAAATAAAACAAAAAAGACATAGAAAAAAATGAGGAGATTTAAATTGCGTTGCATTCACTTATTATGTTTTGGCTATATTCTACTCTATAAAATCTAATAGAAAAACTAGTGATTGAACTTTGTTTGAGATGTGAGATATTTCTCTATGTTGTTAAGTTGATAGAGTATTATGTAACCACATGTGGATGATGCATTTGACTATGATGGGGATAAACAACTAAGTTTAAAGATTTTGACTTGGTAAAATTTAAATATAAATGCACCTATATACCCTTCCTTAGGGTTCATAAATGTTTAGGATGATCTAGATTAAACAAACTAAATGTGTCAATTGTATGTTCCATTCTTATTGGTTATCATGTCATAGTGAACTATCCTTGTGAAAACCAAGTCAATCCATAGTAAAATAGAATTTAAAAACAAAAGAATGATTAAAAATATAGTAGTGCAATCAATGATTATTATTATTATAAAGTTTACCCTGGTGCTATCCTATAACTATGAACCTTATGGAGATGAAGGAAGATCCTTAAAACATGAATATTGAGTACACAATACAACTTTACTTAAGTGAGCATCTTTTAACTTCATAATGCAAGTGAATGACTAAGTGTAAAACACTATAACCCTTATTTCTAAATCTAGGCTCTTGGGCTGATTTGAAAACATTATTCCTTTCTTGTGTGTGGATAAATGAAATACTCCCTAAAAGTGCATATTGTATGTAAAGCTATCTTGTAGATATGGAGGAAATATGTATGTTGGGAAAAAGGCCTTTGTCCCAAAATTGCAATATCACCTTAGGATATATGTTTAAACTTGTGTGTGGAATCAATTAATAATTGAGGTAGAAAAAGGGAATAGAGGAATAATATGCATAGTAAATAAATAATAATGATGGTGGAGAGGGAATGAATGTAGTAGTAAAATTTGCATTGCTAAAATTTTGAATTAAAAATTATCTTTCATTTCATGGCATGTTTGGGATATAGAATGGAATGTGTGTCATAACAACATTACATTAGTGAGACTGAAGGTACCCAATGACATTATTAGTCATAGAAAGCCATATAACTATTGACTCAATTGAGATGCAATTGTTAAATGGGTGATTTAGTGAAGGTTGAATGAAAATAGCATTTTGTTGTGGTGCTAATAAACTGGACTATGTTTTTCATATTGTATGCTGAGTATTGGGTCTGCCTTGTTTGAAAAGATAAACTTTATCATGAATTTGTATGTCATTTTGTAGAATAAAATATTTTGCTATTTAATTATGTGCAAGAAAATGATTTGTTGCTTTAAAAGATGAAATTGGAAAAAGAAAGAGAAAATATAAGTTATTTTGTATTCTTGGTGTATGTGAATACCTCGTAAGGGTGCTTATGTTGTGTATTGTGGTAATTTTTGTGGATAGACCAAGTCATAAAAAGTAAGTATATGTTGTGCATCCTTGACTCATATGGAATGAAATGATAAGATTCTTGATAGTTAGTGTGGTTTTTCATGTGGAAACCAATATATGTGTTGTGCTCCAAGTATGTGATACAGGGTATTCGACTTGGAATAAGGGTGGTGGACATCTAGTACGATCCCCTATGTGTACCCTTCCTGATTATCTTGTGTGGTTGATTTGTTGTGAAGTGGAGTAAGCATGAAATGTGTGGATGTGTATTTATTAAATGAAATATGATGTATTCCCCTATGTTTGTCTTATTTGTATGTTAAATGTGTACCTCTAATTTTTGGTTCCCTTCTTATGGGAGTGCAATGCCAGCTAGTGTAGATGGGGGTTGAGAGGCACATGTTCTCCCATCGAGAAATTACGAGCTCAGGGAGTTGTCCCTAATCTAGAAAAAGGATCTATGTTGAGTCATTGTAATCCTCCCATGGATGTTGACCATGGCCTACTCCCCCATGTATGAGAACCACACTTGTTGGTTCATAGTACAAACCTATTCCTTGATGTTTATAGCCCATGGGTAAAGGATGGAATTTTATGGACCACTAGTTACTTATATTTATGTGGTCAGGGAACACCAGTTACTTATATTTATGTGGTCAGGGACCACTAGTTATTCATATTTATGTGGTCAGGGACCATCAGTTATTGCATGCTATTATACTTATGTGGTTAGAGAACCACCATTCCCCTCCTCCCCTTAGGTGGCTTATCAAGTCACGTGGTGCTTGTAATGTGTAGATTTTATTGTTGAAATATGAATTATTTGTAATTCTTGATTGATGTTTAATTTTATTATGCGCTAGCAATGTGGAATTCTACATTTATTTTATTAGGTTGTTTAGCCATTTGAAGGGTGTTGTAGTCCAATTTTCCTTAAGGACTTGTTTAATTTCATTTTTGAATTATGAACAGAATGTTGCAATGTAGCTACAATTGATCTTTATTTTGTTTCTCTTGAATTTATAGTTTCCTCTTTGAGATTTTTTTTGAAACTTTGGTTTGTGACCCTATGTTACTCAATTTGAGGCTTTTTCTTTGTTTGCAAATTGTTGGCATGTGTGGTGTAGTGTGAAATATATAAACTACCATATCTTGGGGGGTTCTGTAATGCCATGTCATGCGAACCCCTTGAAAGGACAATTAAACAACAATTACTACACAATTTTTTTTTTTAAAGTAAACATAACATACATGAAATACACATTAAGTCATGAGTCATGAAACTTAATTAAACAAATTCACTAACACTTACATCGCTTGGGGTACACAAGGAGTCATTACAAAACTTAATTCCATACAACAACAAAAAAAGAATGAAAGCCAAAGATATAATCCATGACAAAGTAAACATTAAAAAATATAACACATACATGATAAATCTTTGATAAGAAACCATCTGTGTACACAAATACAACATAAACATGATTAACTCAACACATTGAATAACAACTGCCATGGGCCAATATCCACACATGGTTTAACATTACATTACAGTACAATGTCCAAGGTAACAATGATACAACAATGTTCCACAACATGAATGGGAATCCATAAAGAATGATGTAGCTATTCAGATGAATACAAAGTATCACAACTGGCTCAAAGATGGATACAACTCTGGAGTCGCTACAAATGACACCAATCTACAACTCTCGATCCTCGATTGGGGACCCAATGGGGTGCTTAGCACGTTCCACCCAACCACGTGGGTCCAAAGACCCACCCCCCATGCTAAGGAGCTGACACGAAAGAGACCTCAACCAAGAGCATTCAAATAGAGCACCACAAGACTCAACATCATACAAGAGTAACATGAAACCCAAAGATAGTCACAACATCAATTAAACCATGACTAGAAAAACATGACATCTAAATCATTTCACAATAGTGATAAACCACTTCAAAAACATAATAACAATAAATCAAATGTCATAACATTAATAAATCTCAAGCCATAAAATCAAAAGACCACTTCCAGAGGAATTCAATGAAGCAACTCCAAAAAGGGAAAGCTAGAGGAGAGTGTCATCACATGGCCCTACATGGATTATCCAGACATCCTGACTCAAGGTGCCGCCTCCATCTATACATGGATTATCCAAACAACCTATCACTAGGTGCCGCCTCCATCTATGGTTATCCTGACAGCCTATCTCAAGGCGTCGCTCAATAGGGTGACTCATGCAGAGCCGCTAACCTCTCCTGAGAATGAGGTAACGACCTTGCCAACCATGGCCTTCTCAGCCTTCCATTAGTCTGCGAAAGCCCTAATGAAGATGAGGTAACCACAATTTTTAATCTTATTATGTCATTGCTACCTATCCCTCCTAAAATTCATTTATTATGTTTTCACGTGATTAAAAAACTCATTTGTGGGTTATCCTGTGCTCTTCCTCTTAACCAAGGCACCGACCCCCATGAAGAGCCACTCTCCCTAGATACCCAACAAACGTCAAAACCAAGGGTTGTACCATCATAATTTGAACCTAGAATCACAACATAAAAGCATGCGAGGCATTACCCATCTCGCTAACAAGTACATAATCAGAGTCTCACAAAGTTTCATACAACCCTTTCAAATTAATGATACCAATATCTTACCATGTCAAGAGCACATAAAGAGAGAACATTGACCAACAATAAAATCAAGCCTCTGGAAGACTCTCAAAAGGCTTACACTAGGGTTCCCTCATCAAAGAACTAACAAAAATAATTGCAAGACCTCAAAGAAATATTTCCAATCCTCCATTTACGAGGTGAATACATTATTCCAAATAAAATCGCAACACAAGTTCGACGAGTGAAAACTCCATAATCAAGATACCTCAAAAGGAAGACACACCGGAATAAAAATTATCAAGAATTCACCACAAGTACCAATAGTAACATCAACCATCAGGCATCCGAGGAAGGCCTCTATTTCCTCCTCACAGGTTACCCGACTACTATAACCACACAACATACATCTTGGCTAAAAAGTGACAAAAACAACAAAAAAAAAAACACAACAACCACGACATCCACTACTATCAATAATTGTAACTTTCTTTCATTATTTCTTTTAACAAACTATTTGTCTATATAAAAGTAACTCAAATTCCCTAGACACTTTACACACCGAACTCTACAATTAATTCACTCTTTCAGCTAAATTAATAAATAAAAATAATCCAAAAGAATGTAACATCAACTTGTCAATTCTCCAAATGCTAAATCTACATAGAATTGCTAATAGACACTCACTTCACATTTTATTCTTCCAAATCATTTCCAATTAGATCAAGTGACTCTCCTAAGTATTCTATCATATTTTTCATTAAGACTTTTCTTTTAGATCAAGTGCTTAGCTGCGATAGATTGACAAAGAAATCAGAGGGATTACTTAAACCTTTTAAATTTTCCTGTTAAGGCCAAGCACTGTAGCTGAGACAGATTGACAATGAAATAAGAGATTATTTAAATCTATACACCCTACCATGTTCAAGTACGCTATTGTGACAGGTTACATAAAGAACCAGAGAGTTTAATTAAATCTATACACCCTACCATGTTCAAGTGCGCTATTGTGACAGGTTATCAATGAAATCAGAGAGATTATTTAAATTTCTACACCTTTGCAAGTCTAAAAGTTGCAGCTGTGACAGGTTGCCAATGGTTTCAGGAAGCTACTAAATTTTGTACAATGCCTCAACTCTAAACGTTGTAACAGTGACAGGTTGCCAAGTATATTAGAAAGTGAATATTGGAATTTGGAAATATCACCATCTACTTGCATTATTATCAAATTCCAAAAGTTATCAAAAAGGCTGAAGGAAAGGGGAAAGGTGAAGTGCAAATATGTGACTTAAGAGAAGGAGAAATATTGTACAACTTTTCTTAACGCATTTCTGTTTGGTGGCAAGTTTCCATAGATGCGCTCAAATTGAAGTTTGGAAATTAAACTTCACCACAATCAAAGGTAACTCTCTATTATGTTAGTACTTTGAAAATATTTATTTTCAATTTCTGCAACTGCGATAGATTGTTAGAAGAATCAAGTAGGTTATTTAGATCTTATACTTCCTATTATGTTCAAGCGCTACAGCTAGACAGGTTGAATCAGCTAGACAGGTTGACAATGGATTCAAAGAGATTATTCAAAACTTTAAACTTCCTATAATGTTCAGATGCCATAGCTGGATAGGTTAGAGAGGTGATTTAAACCCCTACAACATTCTATTTCCTGTCATTTATTTTAATTAATATCCTCAATAATCAAAATAAGATTAAATCTAATTCTTCTATAAGAAATTGATCTTATATCATTTAAGAAGCACGGATATAATAAGCCATCAAAATCTACCTAAGGCCATAATCGACAACATTGAGATGTATACTAAGGCATTTAAAGGGAAAGGCTTTGATTATCATCCCAAGGATTAATCAAATTCAAGACGTGGAACATCCTACAAGGCAAGCTTGCTTGAAATGTGACACAATGATTCAAGGGCATAAAAGAAGATTTGGCATGGCAAAAGATAATGACAAGGTATTTCCAGATTCAAGAATTTTACTTAATGCTACGGGAGAAAAGTAGAGGAAAAAATTTATCAGCCAGTAAAAATTTAAGGGGTTATGTTCTCATCCCAGAAGAATAAGGAGTAGCACAGATCAAAGCTCTTCACATAGAGGTGCTAGTCACCGGATAACTATGTTAGCGTTCCACTATTCTAACATTTGATAGAATGCCTCACAAGGTTGCAGCCTCAGAAACGTTGCTAGTAATCTTTACACACAAAATGACCTATTCTCAGGTCTGATTCACTAAGTTTTGGAAAGAGATATACTCACCCACAAAATAGGGATGTATTAGCTAGGTGGCAAACAAATGGCCTACAATTCATGCCAAGACAATTATAGAGAAGAACTCGTAACCTATTCTTTAAAGAGCAGCAAGCTAGTGGCACATCTACAAATAATAGCATTACAAATAGGATTTAAATCTTCTAGGTCAAAGGGGATCTTGTAAATTAGTGAAGAATGACTTGGTACGATCCACTATATTAGATTCACATATGGAACAATACAAAAGTAGAAATAAGGAAAGTGAACCGTATTACAACCTTCCTCAAAGAAGAGTGTTTTCATGAGATGATTGCACAATATGCACAAAATGGATTTGTTGAAACGGTTATAGAATCTTCCAAAAGAATGCAACTAGACTCTACAACCTTCACCACATAGCTTGCACCCTTAGGAGTTTTGGAACAGAGTATAGAAATCTACCTAAGCAGAGAGGATATATGAATTTCAATATACATTGTATTTGCTACTGCTTTGCTAGGCATGCATATAAAAAGAGGAATCACATGTTTGGCAGAATGCCTCAAAAGGAATTTGGTGTGTACAGTAGAACTAGCAATCAATTCAAATACCCATAAAAATTGAAATCAACATCATTTCACTAAGCATAAGGGATGTATGAATTTGAAAAAATGTGGTAATTGCTTAAACATACCTAAAATCAACAATTATCTTGTATGATAGCAGGAAGAAGGAAATGCAAGTTGAAAACTAAACTCCAAAAATGCTCTCTTGATATCTTTCACTTCCATTATTTCGTGCAATGGAAAGCTTGTTGACCCCTCTGACGTCTTCAATCACCATTCAAGATGAAACCTCGGCCTACTACCTCTGCTCAACCTGCTCATTATTTCTAATGAAAAGGAACCAGCTTTGGATTACATTCCATCTCCCCCGTAAAATACATGACAAGACTCCTTTTAACTCTCCTCCATTCTACCAATTTTAGAAAACCTGTTGCATGCAAAACTCAAATTTAGTGCTCAAGATAAGTGGGGCTTTTCCAGTTACAAAAACACCCAAAGCATGCTCTTGTTCCCCTCTTTCCATGTAAGCAGTTTCTAAATTTGTTACATGCAATAACTTAAATTTAGCTTTTTTCATTTTTATTTGTTACTTTATTTTATTTACTATTTATAAATTGTATTATTATTTATTTATATTTAGTTATATATCAAATATATATATATATACCTTTTGATGTAATGGTTTATTTTAATGCTTTCAATCATCAAAACCTTTTTATACACATAAATTTAAATTAAACAATCTTACACATAAAATCAAATGACACAGATAAAATTCATCAATCACAAGGAAAGGCCAGTCATGGAGGGGCACTACAGGTTCCCTAGTAGGTCGTATAGGGGAGTAGATGCGTTGGGGAATTATTTTGAAAAGGGTTGTAAATGGGACTGGTATGGGACGGTCATTGATCCATTCTTCCCTTTGCTCTATGATTGTTCTATCTGCATGGAGGAGTCCTTAGAGAAGGGCCTAGAGACTATCTTTCTAAATTTCCTATGGTATCCATGAATATCCATCCTTGTAAACCCCATTGTGTGAACCTTGTGTTGTAATTTATGTGACTGTATGAGGATAGGTGCACCCATTGGGAAGAGAATCCTTTGCATGAGGACAAGTGCACCCAATTGGGAAGAGCATCCTTACTATTGTTGTGTGTACAAGTGAAATTATCAAGTGTTGTGACCAGGAGGATAAGGAGATTTAACCACAACTAGGTGAGATTTTAGTTCTTTGAATTTAGAAGAAGTTGAAGATCTACCTAAGCATTAATGCCTTTACAAATTAATAAATTGATTAAATGAAAGAAAAAAAATTGAATACCATCATTATAAATTCAATATGAGCTAGGTTCATTATTTGAATGCATTTAATAAGTGAAGAATTTTATTAAGTTAATAGGACTAAGCCAGTAGGCCTCCCTATGGAAGATACAATTTTAAATGTAAGTAACAACTTGTAATTTAATTAGTACATTTAAATATAAACCTAGATGGGTGTAAATGTTGGGTGAGCTACATATATCAAGCAAATGGAAATTAAGTAATAACACATTAATTCCATTACATCGAAAAAGACTCAGTAAAAACATGTGGGTTACCTCCTTGAAACCTAAGGACAACTAATGTATCCTATTTAAATAATGTGAGTTTTATTGACTAAAGGTAAGGTCAAATTTAGTGGACTTAATCATTTATAATTTAAATAGGTGTCATGCCTAAAATTTTCACCAGAAAATGCAACAATTTTTTTTTTTTAATAATAATACAACTATATAACTATCTACGTGTTGAGATGTAACAAATACAAGTTGCACATCTTTCAAGAAGGATTATAATAGTATTATCTTTGAAAGTCAATTTAACATTATAACATCGATTTACTTAACCAATAATAATATGATATTTTCTCTTAAAATATAGTTAAAATTTAATCAGAATAATATAAACATAATAATATCATTAATATTGGACATTAGCATTCACATCATTCTAAACATTGCTAAGGATATTATTAAACCCTTGCTAATATAAAATTATTATTAACTCTAATACTAATACACTCTTCTTATTTAATATTTTAGTAATTTTATTAACCACCAATGTTAACACAAATATTAGAATTAGAATTAATATTAACACCATATTTACCTTTTTGTTAATAAATAGTAATTTTACAATGCGGTAATTTTATTTATTTATTTTTACCTTCATTTAAGTAGTATACGCTCAAAAAGATATTTGTTAAACAAAAATATTTAAACTCCCTTATTCACATTATTACTATTATCCCATTAGTTATTAATAATTAATTAAATTTACCATTCAAATATATTACTAATTTTATCCTCAATATTACAACTAATTTTAGAATTTATATAATCCACTAATATCAATTTATATAATCCCATAATATCAATATCAATAACATTAATATTAAATCACTATCACTATTATTACTTTTTTTTTTTGGGTTAATATTATTGATAATATTATCAATACTTTTACTTCAATAATACAAATATATCATTACTACATTGTGATTACACTAAAATTACTTCCAATCCTAAATTAATATTTACTCAACAAATAATTCATCATCATCATATATGCATTGCCAAAAATCTCAGTAATACTTAAATATTATTAATTAATATTATTTCTTTGGCATCAATCTACTAACTGACATTACCACGAGTTCATTCTTAAACACAGTAAATGAGAGGGAGATGAATAATAAATAAAACACTTACCCACCGGCTGCAAGCGATGTAAATTCCTTTCATCGATAGAAGTTTTTACTTCACCAATTTCACTCTGTTTTTAATAAAAACTAACATTATCGTCTATATTGATATTAGTATTAATAATATTAATTTTGGTATTTTTATCCTAGTATTATATTGTTATTATCCCAGCGTCAAATTTATTTTACGTAGTAATAATTTAATCATTTAAGATCAGCTTGTTGAACGGATTTAGTTAGATGGATACTAATATTCCTGTAATGATAACAATACCATAACTTGCTTTTCCATGATTTTACTAATATCACATTTATTGCTGCATAACTTTGGCCAATAAATTTCTGATTTTAAACAGATGGTTTAATATATTTTTATATTACCGGCTATACAACTAGTGCATTGTTGCGCAACACAGTTTTTCTTTTTACTAAACCCCAACCAATTTCTCTGGGATTGATTTAATTCTCCTTTTGTCAACATGGCAATGTTGATATCCAATCATGACTGGCATCATTTGTATTATTAATACCATTGATAGACAATAATTTTATTATTATTTTAACCACATAATTTGATATTATAAAATTTAAATCGAGGAACTTCCATATTAGGTATTTTATTACTCCATTAGTTATTATTATTATTTTAATAGCAGCAGTAATAATTTATTCGTATTTCACTTCCAAAGTCAATTAATTAAAGGTCAGACAGAGTGGCTGGAAGTATTCATTATTCAACATTTATGACGCTTAGTGGATAGAGTGCAAGTTATAGGTTTCCCACAGCAGCTATGCCAGATTTTACTGACAAGGATCACCTCATGAATGACAGCAAATTTAGGGTTCGGTGGATGGCGTGAGAGAAAGGACTTGCAGGCTATCCTATCTTCATGTGGTAGGTGAGGCACACCCACCTTAGACAGCATTCAAGAAATAAATGTATTTCATTCATCCCATGATTAGTTCTGCAAGTGATATCATGCACCCAACAACTCCACATTTCTACAATACAACCAGTTCGAAGAGAACGAGAGGTCAAGGGCAGTGACCAAGAAGGGATTGTAAGTGATGGGAGATCACTCATTGCAGAGTTTTGAAGACTTCATTTTATTCCTTCATTGTTTTCTTTTTTTATTTCTTTAAAAAAAAATAAAGATATAAGCTCTTGTTTTTATTTAATTTAAAGCTTGCTTATTCTGTGAAACTCTGGCTTATGTTTGGGAGATCTCTCACAACTGTGGCCTTTTGGGCACAACCATTGAGCAGGGCTTGGCTTTCACACAACCGCCCTCTCTTATTCTTCTTCTTTTTTTCTTCTATCTTGATAAATATTAGGTTAACATTTAAATCCCCGTATATTTATAAATATATATATATATTTAATCCTTATTTCTTTTATTATTTGTAGAACACACTCAGGCGCACAAGGCCGTCTTGATCTTTCTAAATACAATTTCCATTATTTGTTTTCTTTTCCTTATCTAGAATAAATAAAATTTCACGGAATTACATTTACCTCTTACAATGGCAAATAACAACTAGGCACCCATAAAGTTTGTTGGGAGGAACATACTAAAAATTATATAATTTTTTTTTATTCTCTTTCCAATCGTGCAAATTTTCATCCATAGAATATATTAAAGACCCATTTAAGTTACCTGCAGAGCATTTATTTTCAGCATGGTAAAAGACAACTATGAATTAATATGGTATCCGCCTCCCTAACTTTTACTTTATATTCTTACATCTAAATATCTAATGGTTATCTAAGATGCAATCTGTATTGCCAAGAAATTTATGGAATGAAGATAGAACCACAGTTTTGAACCCTATCGCTATGCCCACAGCAGGCATGAGATTTAACTCCTTCCTATTCCACTATCCTTTTCATGCATTTAACTATGGCGGAGATATAGAGACTTAGCAGTGGTGCTGAGGAAAAGAAAAGGGACCGTTGATGGTGGCTGGGGAAGTCGTGAGAGCTCGCAGACAATGGCAGAACCTACAGGAAGGTGTGACAACCCAGATATTGCATTTCATGGTCTTCCTTTATGGGCTATGCAGAGGAGTTTCAACCCGCAGCCTTATAACAAAGGGGGAAAAGTACTGTGACTAGACGCCACACTGACGGTTTACTCTTACCAGGTGTGATGAGGTGTGATGATCTTCATTCACACCCCCATAACATTAATTTATATTGGATTTTCTATTACCTTGTTTTTCCTACCGCCAATGTCTTTTATAAGAGCCTATCAATCTCGTGACAACTAGCAAATTTTACCATTTTTACTGAAGGATCATACAACAATAAGATACAGTTTACACCACTTAAACTTCTTTGTCCCAACACTACAACAAGATATAATCTTATCAAATTAACTTGCAATGGAACACTATTTTTTTTGAGAAGGTACATGATTTATATGTTAAAGAGGGCTTGCTCTTTCTCATGATATGACAATCATTAGCTTTCCATATTACAACAAATTTTAAGAATTAAAATGAATGGTACATAACTGTATAAGGCTTTCTCTATTACATTTTTTTTTTCTCATTGAGCAATATATGAAATCCACCAAGTTAAACTTGCAATGATACAAATAGAATTTGAGGTAACAATAATTTGCATGTAAATGAATCACACAATTAAATAAGGCTTGCTCTCCACCCTACCATAATGGTGTCATGGAGCCTCATGGGCTCTAGCCATACCCCCGAGCAAGGATTTATTGAAGCTCCATGATGATAGTGGAGTCTTTTCTCATCTTTACAAAGGATAGAATTAACAAAGCACCATTTTCATACATCTAGGCTCTCCACTTCTAATTTCAACCAAAATGTCTACACTATGTGACCTTTTTACAACAATAAACAAGAGTAAATGAAAATAGGAAGAACTTATCTCTTTGCTTTGGGTGTTGGGATTTAACTCTTTAATCCCTCTTTCCTCTCCAACCAAGCCATCTGGATCCCTCTCTTTCCAAGAGGACTCTGTAAGACCCCACCTTGTGTTTGAATCACTTTACCTTACTTTCTTATTCGCATTCTATTACCCAATGGTCAGATAAATTAAAAGTGAAAAAAATAAAGTGATTGTGTTGTCATTTATTAGTTCTAGATGGTATTATGTGGTTATTGTTACTTCCTAGATCCAATGTTTAACCCTATTTAAGTATTTCATATGTTATCATAGTAAACAATTCTTGAACTCATTAAATTGCTTCCTTGAAAATAACTCTCTGTGTGCTTGTGTTGATTCCACTAGAATTAGCATTTCTTGTAAATTGAGTCACTAATTGTCATTGTTTAACTTTGTGTAAAAAGGTAAGACACATCTTCGATTCCTATAGTACTTCTTAACTTAATGAGAATTGAGATATCAAGTGAATTTTTGTTATTCTGTATTATTCATTCAATTGATTGTGGCTATGATAGTTATTGGGGATATCTTCAATTATATTACGTAAGCCATATAGGCTATATCACATTGTAATGATTTTATGTTTTGTATAAGCTATATCATCTTTGCCACTCATTACTCAAGTTTGTCGATACCATACCAAAATATTAATATCAAATATGTGCAACATATTTCCTATTCTATAATTCTTTTGAACATGTCATTTCATTAGATATTGTAATTCAAGAGACGAATTGAAAATCCTATCAAGTTATTTATGGGATATTATTTAATTTCAAGGTAATCATAATTAGTGTACATATTATATACACGTATGTTTTATTTATAACTGTCGTTCCATGTTCTGAGCTTAATTCTTTTACTTCTTTTATTCACTTGGGGATTATTCTGATTTGATCTAATACCGTATTTAACCAATGTTTCTCTTGGGAGTCGCACCCTTTAATGGCTTCATTTATAACTACATCAATCACTGAAATCACTACTTCACCCACTAACTTGGGGTTATACAGAGGTGGGTGTAGAAGTCAGCTTTTATGTCCTTAATTCATATAGTAAACCTCAACCATTATGCTACTATATAAAAAATAAATCTATATGAAGGCTCGTAGTTGGTTAGTTTATTAACTTGGGGAAATGTGGCCATATTTTATGCTGGCCTGCTATATTCATTTCTCAACAATTAATATTTTTACATTAGTTCAATTATGTCACAGCAGTTGTGTTATAAATGAGGGATGGTACAACATTTATTTAGGGATAAGACATGCTCACTTCATTTAAAAAATTCAATCACCACATTATGGTCATGCATGATTGCCTTGACTAGGCATGTGAGGTAGAGAGAAAGAAGGTAAAAGGCAGTAGATTTAATTGAGTAGGATAGCGTGACGAAGGTGGGAGTGGCGCTGTTGATCTCGAGAGTTGTATCCATTAATATTGAGGGGAGGGGTCAATGATTTTTATTTGGTCTCCCGATCCAACTTTTGGATTAATAACAATAAAGGCTGTGTCGATTAGTCCAATGGCGGGCCAACTTGCCATTATGGCTTCGCCTAAACATGGCCCTTGGAGAGGTCGAGAGCCAGGGGAATTAATGGAAGGCTGGCCTCTGGGCAAGGGGAGGTTGGCAAAGTTTAAGAAGACTTATTGTTGATGGTGGCAGTACATCTTGGGGGTCACGCTTCGATCGTTAAAAAAAAACAAAAAACAAAAAAAAGAGGAAGTCGTTGGATCTGTGTCCATTTCACTATTTTCTGTGGACTGTTATTTTTTGAGGTGTGAAGTCTGTGGATGATGCTACCATAGTTGCTGCAAAGGAGATCGTAAGCTGGGAGAGTGTCTCTGTAGCCGATGGTGAATCAGAAGGATTGATATCGCCATGTAAAGTCCAATTGCTGTTTGTACAAGGTCGCTGGTATTAGTTGTTGAACCTGTCAAAGGAAGTGTAGGCGTTGTCTGAAAAGAAGACACCATAAGGAAAATGTTGCAGCTGTTGTTGAGTAGATCTGAAGATTGCCAGAAGAAGCCATAAGGAGTTTTAATTAAGCTGCCAATACTCGTTTCTGCTGAAGTCTCTGTGTGTCCTTGTAACCACCATTGTGGTTGTGTTTGTGCACAATTTTGCAGATTTTCTGTCTTTGGTGGGCAATAGTGTGTGTGGTGCTCTGCATTTTTGTATTGCCTACATCGTTTCACTTGATTTCTTGTAGGAAAGAATGTCCATGGCTCGACCTCTGGTGGATCTGTCTATTTTTGGCCTGTGAAGACCTTGCATTGATCGGTGGATTGTCTTTGGTGGCACATTGGCATTGACATCAGCATCTCCATACTTGGCGGGGGTTATTGGAAGCAATCTAAGTTTGCTCGTGCCTTTCTTCATTGGATCAGCCCATTCTATTTACAGAGCCCGTGTATGATTTCTTGACCCATGTTGGAGTCCTTGCTCGCCAGATGCAATTTGCAAGAGATCCATTCATTTCAGATCAGCATTATTTATCAGAGAGCTCGATGTGATTGAGCTTCTACTTGCTTGATCGATATTTATGTTGGCATGTACCTTGTATTATCTGTAGGTGGTTTGGTTTGCGGTTGCTGTGCTGAAGGTTTTTTTTTTATGCTGTTCATGACTCGGAGAAGTCGTTGCTCTCGGATCCATGAGGTCTTGTCATAAGCCGCTGCTGGAGGAAAGGATCTGACACTGTCAAAAAGATTTGCAGTCAAAGAAGAGGCTGTAGCCATTGGAGCTGTAGCTATTTAAAGCAGTTTATATTAATTGATCTGAGAGGTCAATGTATCTTTTTATTATTGTTCATAGTTTTGGAGTCATTAAGATCACATTATCCCAACTGGAGTTTTCAAAAGCCTATAGTATTGACGGTGGCGGGTAAATAAATAACACTATAATTGAGAGTGTCTAATGTGCAAATATTATTCTCAATCCATAAACACAAGTTGCAGAATGTAGCTATTATACTCCAGGAAACCAGAGTATATATATAGAAAAAAAAGGATAAGCTACAGGGGCGTTGGCAATACTTCTCTTTCCTCCAAACGCTACCATTTTATTCTCGAGGACGTGTTAGAGAAGAAAACCGTGAGGTAAGACACTGTCCATGGTTTCAGATATTTCATTTTCTTTTGCTTGTTGATTGAGTTTTGTAGGTGGCTAGATCATTATCTTGGTTGTGTTTTAATTTCATTACAGAAAAAAAAATGCTATTGATTACCTGTTAAATGAGGTGTTGGTTTCATGTATTATTTTATTTTGGGGCAGATATCATATATAGCATGTTATTTTGCTTAGCTGTCGTATTGTTTCCAATAGAACTTGTGCCATGTCTATGTCTACACTCTCTGCATCTGTTTCTACTTGACACTAGTAAGGTTATACCTTAATGGTTGTTCTTGCTCTGCTTCAAAACACCCTTTTCGACATAGGTAGGCAGGACACTGGTAAAAATTTTAGAGTTCAGCCTTACTCCTACCGATTGCATTTGCTTGAAAGCTTCTTTAGCCCTTTCAATAAACCCATTTCTTGCGCATATCCTGCAATTAATGTATTCCATGAAACCACAATTGCTTGAGGTCTTTTGTGAAACCATTCGCATGCAACTAAATGATATATTGATGCATGAGTGATTAATTTTCTAAAATATTGATTTATCTAATAAGAATAAATACTCTTAATCTCTAAATAGATTCTTGAATAACATAATTTACACTTTGAGAGATTGATAATTTATGACTTATAAATATAAGATCAATTTTGTTATTTTAAGATTGGTATTTGATGGTATGATAAAGATTAGTAATCAATATTTGATTATACTTATTAATAGAGGGGATTGAATAGTTATGCTAGATAACATGTATCAAGCACTATACAAAATTGGATTGTAAATCTATAGTTTGAGCAATTTCTATTTTAATTTAATGGAGACTACTGATAAATC
>VDFB02136454.1:0-30697 GCA_007258455.2 Sequoia sempervirens
ATTCCATACAGATACATCATCATCTTGTAATGTAGGACATAATGATGTTCTAGCATTTCATCTTCCGGATTCTGACAGGTCTAGACCTTCTGACAGCTTGCCCGAACCACAATTCATTGGTCCTGGAGTTCAGAATCTTGATCAATTCCATAGAGTCAAGGATTTGGAAGGAAACACTATAGGTTGTGAGGAAGGGACTCTTAACAGGGGATGGGTTCAGGTCACAAGGTGGAGGTTCAGGTTCAGTAAGTTTTGGAGACTCGTGTGAAGAGGATGATACATGCTAGAAATGTGTTAAAGCAGGAGTCTCATCATAAAGAAGACTACCCCTGATTTTCGAGCTTTGAGTTGGAAAGTTTCATTTTTTCCATTGGCATATATTTATAAGATTACTCGTCTATGGTTGATTTTGAAAGATAAGTTAACCAACTTATGACTGGTCTGATTTTGCTCCATGCCTTTGCCATTGCATCTATTTAAACTTTATATGTCAATTAAAAAACTATACATTTAAATAATGTCAATTTGATGTACTAAGCATTGTAGTTGTATGTATTTCAAATAAGAAATGTCAAATTACAGATTTTGCAGTAAGAGTTGTCCATTAATTGTATGTCATCATCCTATAACACAGTCAGATTCCCCATGTCATTTTATTCTTGCGTTTAGTTTCTCTACTCTTCTCTATTTCATTCCTGTTGCTGTATTTTTTTCTGCATTTTCTGTTAAAATAATAGACCCAAGGCAGCAAAATTAGATCCAATTAATCGGGTGTCCTCAATTCAACTTAACAAAGTTACAAAACATCAATAAGTTCATTTTCTACCCTACTTTGTTGTTCCCTCATGTGTAAAGTTGTCTAAATATCTTCCACCCATAGTTTCTTGGAAACCTTAACCTTATTTTCTTTATAATTAATTGGAAATCACTCTTCAGGTTTTTATTTTGCAAGTCTTTTCTGTCTTCCTATTAACATATTCTAATTTTGATTTTTCTAAAGAAAACTTTATTTGAATTAAAAAATAAATAAGAATCGGACCAAACCAGATAGACTCAGCCAGAAATCCTGTTCAGGTTTGGCTGGACCTAGTAACTATGCTTAGCAGGTCCCCTCTTGCTTTGGTTGTCTATTACATAGTGTCACATCAATTAGACCTCTACAGTACCACAATTTAACTTAACAAAGTTACAAAACATTAATATGTTCATTTTCTCCTCTACAAACATACCTTCAAAATAAAGATCTAGATATAACAGGGAGCTACAGACCCTAAAAAATTGCTAGAACCTTCAGTATAAACCCAAAATTATAAATCTCAAATCTTGATTTCAAAGGATTTAGCAGAAATGACTTAAAATGAGTCATAGTGTAGACACGTCAAATTTACATCATTCATAAATCAAATTCACATTCATCCACTCACTAAATAAATCAAACACAACAAATCCATTCATCAGGTAAATCAGGTCAATCTAAAGGTTTAATCAAATAATACCATTTCATCTCTCATAAATCATTCAACCTTCATCTTGCATCATCCATTTAATTAAATAAATCGGGACTTTATTTAATTCAAATCCAAATCATACTTCATCCTTTTCTGAATTAAATAAATCAACTATTTAAGTCCTAAAAGTCAAACTAATCTAATCATCATTTATTTAATCTAACCATGATTAAATGCTAATCTCACCCACTTGCATTCTCTAGATATCTCCACTTGCACAAATAAATCAATTTTATTGATTTATTAAAAATCCTCATTTTCCCTCAACATGACAAGTTGGTTTGTCCCTTCAACATAGCATTTATTGCTCGTTTTCTTGTCCCCCTCTCAAAATTTATTGCAAAATTTGAATTCAAATTCTCCCTCTCATGGGCACTCTTCCCAAATCTTGCACAACCATTGGCCTATCACCACTTGACAAGTGTCCTTCTTTCATTTGTCTAATCTTAGTCCCACATTGGTCTCTCTTCAACACTTAGCATTTTGAAAATCCTTAAATAGAAGCTTCAACATTGAGCAAATCCTCCACAAAAATCTGATACAAGGTTAATCTCTTCATTTGAGAATTGATCTTGTCCATTTCACTCCATCATCTCCATCATCTACACAACTTGATGCAAGGTCATTCTCTTTGAGAACTGATCTTGTCCATTTATCATCTCCATATCCATAGCAATTTCATCACTAGCTCATCAATCAAGGATTGGGAAAGGGTCACTAGCACATGTGACACCAATCCACTATGAGATGAAGTTGATTCATGTTGTTTGTATGCTTATTTGATTTTTCTTGTTGTTTTAATATTTTACTTAGCATATCTAACATGTTTCATTATCTCATAGGGATGTTGAGGATTATTTTGGTTTTAAAATGCTAACCATATGTAGATTTTCACATCCACATTATGGCGCTAGAAGGAGGGCTCAAAGATTTTCTTCATATTTGTTGTGCATTGGCTTACTCCTAATTGTTTATTAGCATAGCATTTGTGAAGATTTCTAAAAATTTGCAATAAATCTACTCTAGACATTATCTAGATTACATTTGCAATAAATCTCTCATTTCACCGTTAGCTCACATATTGTTGATTTAATGATTCAAAACAGTGGCGTGTAGTTACTATGCTGCTTAATTAAAAATCCTCTGTATAGGACTGCCCATTTGCCAGTTGATGCAATATCTATCATACTGTAGATTTTACTGTGTGAACTCCATACTAGATGTATCTCTCATGTTTTGCGCCTTCATGAGCCTTTCCATGTTTCAGCTGATCAGAGGTTATAGAATACAGTCTTATACATATCAATTACATTAGCTTGAAAGTTTCCAAAATCTATTTACTCACGTACATTTCTTTGTGCTTCTATTTTGGCGCAGTTTGGGTCGATGCTAGCATAGGTTGTGGAATTCTACTTTGCCCCTGTCAATGGCGTTTTCTTGAAAGCACCTAAAGCTTCTACTGTCTCCTTGGGCTTTCTGTCACACAGTTCGCATGTCTTGTTTATGCTCCCACCATCTTGTCTCGTACCCCTCTATCACTGACCCGATGGAAATGTAAAACTTGGCTTTTATCCAAAATAACCTTCAAACTTTGGCGCCCATAGAATTTGACAAAATTTCTATATGCTTCACGTTTTTATGGATGTCCATACCCTTCTGCAAAGCTCGTTCTTAGCACAGGTAGGGGCGCAATCAAAGGTTGTGGAATTATGTTTTTACACCCAACAACTGCATTCGCTTAAGAGATTCAAAAGCTTCTTTAAGTATTTTTGTGCGCAGCAGGAAGGATGCTAAAAAAAAGTGGCCTTTTGAATGAAATGGCAGTAGCAGTTATGACAGGAGGAGAACAAGAAAATATCAGAAGCGTAAAGCCAGTAAAGACACTGCGTAGAAGTTGTGGAATCCGCCAATGTTGCGATAAATCCATTTAGTACTTATCTTGCAAACGTTGCATGCCATGAGATGACACTCTGGAAAATACAAGAAGTACACAATATCTCAAAGAGGATTTGTTAATAGCGCATTTCAGGTAACTTGCAGATCGCTTTGACTGCAAACGAAAAAAAGGAAAAGGTACATTGTGTTCTCATTCAATAAATGCATATTAAATATCGATTGGCCGGTTTTAACTTTGTATCTCTTAAAAAATTCAATATATGCTTGAGATGTTGACGTCTCTTTCAATATGTGGAGATCAATAAATTTTGGCGCTGGAAGTGAAATATTAACTTACTTTGCTTGATAAGTGGATTTATGTATAGCAGCAAATTCATTTGTGTATTAATGGTGCTGACAACTTGCTGTCTAGGATGCTGTCAAGTCGACAAACTTCACCACTTTGTTTAATTTGACCTTCCACCTCAATCTCATTCAACTGTTTGACTATTGTGAGCGCTAGAGTTATTAGAGGTCAAGGACGAGCAAATTCTCTTGCAGATTCAACGTTATTTCGTGCTCCATGTACGTGACTTGATAAGATGTTGTGAGCTGCCAGACACGGGCTTTGTGCGTAAGCAGGGAACATTGATGCAATCAAATACAGATTTATGCATTAAATAGAAGCAACTAATGATTTCCTTAATACTTGATCGCTAATCAACTACATTCAATCACTAGTATATGCACAACGGACACCAGGTAGTCAGTGCAACACTCCGATGGTGAAATCCCACACTTCTCATTCGCATTTTGATTTCTTCCTCTGATATGAAGCTTTCCTTTCCTTGTTTCCGAAAGCTCTAAACCCCTTGCACCAGGCGTACAAGCTAATACTTGATCTTTCAAGCCAGATAAAAGAGATGTAAGGTCGCACCTGTTGTCTTCCATATCCACCTGCGATGCCTTAACATAATACTACTTGCCTAGAGTTCTTTGCAGCTAACAGAAAAAAAAAGAAAGAATTTCTTTTTAATGTGCTAATTGACTCTTTATTTTCCTAAAAAGTTTATTCCAACAATGCCCTACAACCCATCGATAACAACTGGCAGGGAAGCTGGAGGGGATTTGAGCGGCTAGATGTAGGGAGGAATAGTTTCCATTTTACACGTACAGATGTGTTCCTGTCGTATCACTGTCTGGAAAATTCAATCAACCTGACATTAAACAGGCATTAGCTGGTGCGGATCTGGTGAGAATTGAATACCCAATACTGCAGCTGCGCGCCAATTTGGAGAAGGGAAATCATTTGAAAGCATTAAATATAGTTGCCTCTCCCATCAATGTCTTTGCTTGTCTTAGTATTGTTCCATATCATTTCAAATTCCTGCTCTTTGCTTGTTTTAGTGTTGTTCCATATCATTTCAAATTCCTGCTAAGCTCATAGCTGTGTGCGTTGTAGCATGTAATTTGTTGTTTATGACTATTCTACTTTGATAGGGACGAGATCTTTATTGTTGTTTTTATGGAAACTTAAACTTTAGGTGCTAAACATTCAGATTCCCTATGCTTTGAGCTGCATACATCGACTTTTGGGGTTCAATCAGATTTGTGGATTCAAAATGATGATGTGAACTGACATTGAATATTAAATGCACTGTGTAAAAAATCAAACCTTTTGACATTTTTGACAGGAAAGCAGCGTATGTATGGAAAGAAGGAGCATCACTAAATTTGATTTGATTTTTCTTATGGCTTTATGATCATTTATTGTTTAAATATTGAACGCAACGGTCGGAGGATTATTAAATCAGCAAATACATAGTTAATGCATTGGAGTCCACGCTTTACTTATTTGTGCCTTATACATTGAATATTGATTGGTGCAAAGTCGGTGTTTTGCTTTTTTCACTTAAAGACTTCAAGATTGCAAAGATTCTTTGTGGGCGTGATATCATTATTGAGGGGAATTTTACTAATCAATGCATTAAATCAACACTTAAAGCTAGTTACTATTATGCTTATCTTGCTTTATTTAATCATAGGGGGTTCCTTCAAATCTGATTTTTAATGTTATAACCATTTTTATTTTTCAGGTACTTCGCATCAAGTTGGATAGATCACAAGTCAAATCAAGTTGAAGAAAAATCAAACATTGGAGCTTGAAATCAATAAAACATTTTTTAATGCTTGGAAATTCCACCTTACGCCTTAATTTTCTGTTTTAGGATAACTTACCTCTTTTGGGCTCTTAAAAAAAACATTTTGATTTTTGTGACAAAGGGGGCTTAAAAGAACTTTCAAATAAACACACTAGTTTTACAATTGTGGTTAACAAATTGAACAAGACACCCCTACACTTCCACCTTAGTATGCTTAAAACGAATCAAACAATTGCTTTGGAAGGTTAAAATGAATGTGTGTTTGCTTTGTTTTGTGGTTACTTACTTAAACTAAAGTCATTGAAAAGGACGTATGCACTTCTCTCGCGCTTCCAAGTGATCTTGAGAATCAAAAGGCCTTTTTGGTGATTTTGGCATAAGATAAAGTGATCACCTCCACACTTCGATTTGGGCTTAAAATTGAACAATATCTTGTGCGAGTGTGAGTAGGGGAATTTTCGTGTATATTCTCTTTCTTTGTGCTGTCAAAGATTGATCGAGTTACGGATTGTGTCTTTGCTTGCTTTTGTTTATCCTAGAGGGCCTTCCTTGGGGAAAAAGTACTCACCCAAGGGAACAACTCAACCGGTAACACTCTAAAGCCAAGAGTATTTCCAAATGATATAAATGGGCACATAAACGCATACTACTGTTGGTCTGGCCAAGATGGTCTGGGGCACTCTCACGATAATAATTCCATTTAACTTTAAAGACCTTCTTAGGAACCCATGTAATTAGAATTTTCCAAAAACTTCGACGACGAGTTGGTGCAAGAACGGTCGCTCAAGTCACTTCCCACACTTTTACTTGGCCTTTTAGTAGAACACACATGGAGTTTCCATGGGTGTTGATGCTTACGCCCCGGACATTGACGCTAATGGAGCTTTGAGGGGAGCCAAGCAATGGGCATCTAACCATTCGCCAAAGATAAGCTGTGAATGGACTTGTCCGGGGATTAAACAAATATTGTCTTTCACATCCATAGGGCTTGTACTTGTTCTTCATTCAAAAACACAGTGCATTTATCGAAAACATTGCAAAACCAACATTCAACATCATCATCAAAATTTCAAACCCCTTAGTTAGAGCAAATACCTTTGACAAAACCTAAGAACTATTGCTTACCCTTGGGAGTATGTCCTTAAAGGTTTCTAAGTAATTGGGTTTACATCTTAATTTTCTCTTACAAAGGTCAACATTAGGCAACCCTTGTCCTAATTTCTTGGAACTTCTACATAGCACTTTGTGGGACGAAAAGAAGTTGTGACATTGGACATTCAGTTTGAAACCTAATCAAGAAGTGTGTTTGTGGTAAAAAGAACTCATTAAGCAAAGATAACAAATTGGACCCCACACATGTGCTTGATATCTTTTGGTCATATTGGTCTTTTGATTGCTCTTAGAGAAAAGTGTGTTCTTCAATACCTTGGCCTAGTAAACAAAGTCTCTCTAAGTCTCTTAGGATCAAATCAAACACTTCATCCATCCCAAACATTTATCATCCCATCCCACCAAACAACTTTAGAGCTTTTGAAAACATCATCCTAGACTTGGGTAAATCATCCTTAAATCAAATCAAAGTCATTTGTTTAATTAGGTGTGTGGGAATGCATCATTTCTCATACATTTAATTAAATCAACCATCCTTTGAACAAGTTCATCCTAAGATCACATCCAACATCTTAGGGTTTACAAGTTCATCATCCAAATCAAACAATCAAAATCAAACCCTAAGTTTAGCTTTGATCCAAAGTTCCTAAAACGCTCATCACTCATATCATCCACCTTTCATCCTTCATCTCGTCATTAGTCCTAAGAACCTTAGAGGTTACTTTTGCAACAAGGTCAAAACACAAGGAGAACATGGAATACAAACTTGATCCATACATCTTGAGCAATCCAAATCAATTGAATCTTCAAAGCCTTGCAATGCCGATTGATTATCAAAACTCACACTTATGCAATCCATACATGGGACCATTACCTTCGACAAATGTCAATAGAACAACAAGTGTGAGTATGCCCAAATCAAAGATTGGAACACATTTCCCAATGGTAGATCTAAATCCAAACCTACAAGTCTATCAATCGAACAATCAAAACATGAGCCTTCAAACGAACAATGTCGTCCCACCAAAACTCTACAAACCAAATGAGAAGGTACCAAGAACAAGTTTTCGAAACATGAATCCGGAAAACTTTGGGATGGATACATTTGCAAATCATACGAATATTCCAAACATGAACAATGGTCAATCTCAACCCATCATGCCAAATCTGAGTGTCATCACAAATCAGAATATTGTCCAAAATCAAACACAACTACACACTCCAAATCTGCTTAAACAAGAGCCAAATCAACTATATCAAGGGAGTCAAGATCAAAATCAAGAACAAAATTGGCTAGATCAAATTGCTGCACTTTCCAAAATAGTTGAGGCATTGCGCCAAGGGAAATCTCCACCACTATTACCAACATCATTCCTTGGTTTAGGGCTTCCCCCTTTACCTAGCACCAATCACTCCATCCAAATCAATCCACCTAATGTCAATCAAACCATCACGTCAAATCCTTCGAATATACCATCGACATCACACCAATGGATGGTATATAATCAAACAACATTGATCCCAAATCGAAATACGGTCTCCCAAGGACCTATCACCTCGGTCATTCCAACCATCACTATCCCTTCAATCATTCCAACCACCACTATCATGCCCATCACATCTCAAACACTCACTATTGCTCCAAGTGTATCTCAATCACTTGTCACCGCATCCAACATGATTCCAAATACACCACCACTACCGCCAAAACCAAGTGCAATAAGTAAATATCATAGCATCGCACTAAAAGCACATCAAGCCTACCAACAAGGGCTTCAACAATCTCAAGCTACCCAACCAACACGAGCACAAACACAAAAGATGAAAACTATTGAAAACAAGGATCAAGATCAATCCATCACTGAGCACACATTTACTTCATCCAATGATCAAATCGACATATGTCGAGAGTCACTTTTGAATCACGATCAAAATCCACCAACAAAACTCGACAATGAGCCAATTCAAGAAATATCAACATCACTTGACTCTATAGTCAAAGACATTCACAATCTCTCCACCGCAATTGTCAAAAACAATGATCAAAACCTCTCCATCGAGGAGCACATTGAGGATGTATCTACACAATCCGATGATCAACTCACCATACATCAAAAGCCACTTTTTAGTGATCTCTTTCAAGGAGGTTAGGATTATTTTAACCAATTGACATAATGCACAATTAGTCTAATTCCATGATCATGTTGAAATGTCTCACACGCCTCGAAAGTTAGAGGACATATCTCAAGAATTTATTCCAAAGCATGATCAAAATCTTTCACCAAAGTCTAGCAATGGTCCTTTTCAAAACATGTTGATCCCCTTTGACCGCATGGTTACAGATACTGAAAGAACCCTGAACTCGACACTTGAGGATATTGAACCACTTACCATGTACAATGATGACATCCAAGAACCATTTATAAGCAATCCATCCTTTGGAACTGATCCATGTCAGGAACTTGATCTAAAGCATGTCGAAAGCAACTCCGAAATCATTCAAGATCAAAAATTTGTATCTTCAAGATACTACAATCATCTAATGGACACTTCCATCTATGCAAGATGATCATATCCATGTAGTAATATACTACCCATCTACCCATGAGATGCTTTCTATGGATGGACACGTAGTTGATCTTCATCTAGAACAAGATTTTGTTACACAAAAAGAGTAGATTCTTAACTCCTACAATCAAACGGAGTTGTCAACATCAGGATCAAATATGTCCCAAACTCAGATTGAGGACACCATGAATAAAGATATCCATCATTATCCGCCCAAGGAAACAAGTCAGATAGAACATCCAGAGTTAGCACAGCAGCAAATTGAAACGCCACCTACAAGTAATATTTATCGAGAATGAATTTTAAACAAAAGCTCTGGAACAAGCTTAAATCAAAGCATGAAGGTACCTACTAACAAGATATCAAGTACTTCGCCTCAAGCAAATGTCAACATAGGGAGCACGGAATCCTTATGGTGAAACCCATGTCAATACAACTACCACGCATGAATCTTCATCCACCCATTTCACCATCCACAAATTGGGACCAACGCCAAAAGAAATATTCAATAAAAGTATCAAGAATGTTATCAAATCAAAAGAAACCGGTAGCTACAATGACAACAGCAAATGGATACCAAAGAATACAAAGAAAGATCATCCCTATCAAACTCCATCACCAAAAGCAGAAACTATGGGGAAAAATAGCAGGAAAAGTATCCATCAATTAAAGCAAAAAGGTGCTTTTCAAGCGACGCATAAAGTGTATCAAGCAGTTGGTCCTAATCCCATGTACACTTCCGTATCCACCCATCATTGCTCATCTTCCCAAGTTTGGAGAGTCAAAGGTTCCAAACTGTCAACCAATCCATCTCTTATCCCTAAACACACCCCATCCACTTCCATGCATGATACATCCAATTTCTATCACCGCGACAAGTAAACGAATCTTCATCATAAGGATTCAAGGGCATTGTATCGCTGACAGCGCGACAAAGACAAAGTTAACTCCGTATCGACGGCAGCATCAAGAATCCCAAAAGTTGTATCTATGCACGATTCGCTAAAGCAGCTCCTTCTGTGTAGGATATCACGGTAATACATTACGATAGCATCTAATGCCACCAAGTGATTCAACATGAGCTTAAATTCTTTTCATAAAATCAAAAAAATATGAAAATCCAAACAAAAAATCAGAAAAAGGATTGAAAATAGTAAAGAAAAAAAAAAAATCGTCCTTTAGTGAAAACCACTATGGTGGCGCTTTGGGCAAGACCATGATGAAAACTTGGCAAACAGGCGTCATGTGTAGAATCGAGCATCCACGTGCGTCAGTTTAGTTGAAAGCATCTCATCCCATCCATCTTATCCATAATAAATCCATTCATCCATAAACCATTGATCCAATCCATTTTCATCCGTCTGCATCTATCATCCAAATTATCTTGATTTTGATGAAATTTTGGGGCACAGTTTGCACTTGCTTATGGTAAACATCTTGACATGGGTCGTTTTCATTGATCCTATCCTACCCCAACATTATCTGAGCCATGAAGCATTATCCAATGAGCATTCCTTATTTGAACACCTTATCTTATCGCAATATAATCCTTGGCATCCTTTGCGTATCCATATCCATCCATCTACACACCTATCCAAGCATCCATCCATCGCATTACATACATTGCTAGACATTGGGGGCAGATATGTACATCTTGCTTCGAGAATAAATATTGATCTATATCCTCCGACTTATGTGGCGATCCAAACATTGGAAAACGTGAAACCAAATTGGTCGAAGCATTTGTGATCCAAATCCAAGTCACTAACCCATGGCATATTTTGACGAACAAACATCCCTTATCAAAGCTTCATCTTTCATCAAACATCAATCCAAACAAATCACTGCCAGTTGCGTCTAAGTTGCACTTCAAACATCACCTCAAATTATTCGAACAACTTTTTTTCCAAACCAAGCTTCAACAATCCTGATCAAATCGAATCCAATCAATCCGTCATCATCTTGGGATATCTTTCTCAATCCTTGTGTTGCTTAACACTATCCTTGCATTGTTGTGCATCCTCAACAATGTTATCATCATCAATCCTGATCAATCCATCCTTGCATTGTTGTGCATCCTCAATAATGTTATCATCATCAATTTTGATCAATCAATCCTTGCATTGTTATGCATCCTCAACAATGCTATCATCATCATCAATCCATCGATTCGATCAATCAACCTTAGCTTGGTTTTCAACAATAATCCTAAACAGATCACTGATATTATCACACACATCCCTATCCAAATCGTCAAAATCATGAGAAAATACAAAAACATTAGAAAATCAGAAAAATCCAAAAACATCCAAATCATGCGAAAAATACAAAAACATCCAAAACATCATAAAATCCAAAAAACATCCAAAACATCGAAAATCCAAAAAATCGAAACAAAACATCAAAACATAATCAAACCCCATGCCTCTCGAAGCGAACGAGTAAGGCTAATCTCCTGACTGAGACATCAAAAATCCAAAACATTGGAAAACCAAAATAAAAATATTTGTAAACTTCAAAAATTAAAAAATGTTTCAAAATATCAAAACATCAAAACATCCAACAACATTTCTGAAAAAATCCAATTCAAGCTTCATCTCTTCACCCGTGTAGATAATCAATCATCCATAATAAACTCCATCACACCTTCATCCTCCGCAAAACAAATAGAAAACAAATACACGAAAAGCAAGCTTCAAATGTAAAATAAAAATCGAAACAACAAACCTCTAAAACAAAATAAAACTCTTGATCATTTTCAAACATGTCAATCAACCTTATATCAATAGCCTATCAATCAACTTATCAAACCATCATCATCCTATACAATGTATGTCCTAGGATATATCGTTCTGACAATGCGCATCATTTTGGATATCACTTTGGATCTTATCCTATCAAAACACATCCCTCTGGCTGAAGGTATGAAGAACATTGGCTTGTTTGTGTACTTGATCTTTTCTTTTGATTTATCTTATTGCGCTCATTCCAAGGACCTCTTGATGATATCCTAATGAAGGATTTAGAGAGATAGGAATGGGGAAATAACAACTACTATCTTTGTTTGTTGTGCTTTGTTGGACGCTCTTGTAAAACAATCGTTAATACCGCTTAAGTTAGATACGATAGCGATTTTAGATGTCTTTGTTGACTATTGCATTTACACTTACGCGTATTTCCATGTTTTGGTCCGAGATGTTTGAAACTTCTAAAGTGATCCTAACAAGGTTTTCAGATGTCGTGTGTGAACACGGTATCAATTCTATCTATCGAATGAAATAAAGTCCATCACACTAGGTACAACGCCATCCCGGGTTCTTTATAATTCCTCGATGCATCGCTTAGGCATCTTATCAAACATAAAGTAAGTGACCCTCTGAAAATCCCAATCCTTGATAAGCAAATTATCCATCTATCTTTTCTCATCTATCATCATCATCATCATCTCTCATAATGTTGGTTTGTTGGATCCTCTTGTCATCATCTAATTTCTTCATTTTCCGCACTAACATCACAACATGAATAGTTAATCATCATCACCAATTCATCCATCATGCATCCATCATGCATCCATCGTGCATTCATATCATCATCATAATATAGATCTGTTAGTCTAAGCATCTCATAAATCATCCATTGCATAATTACAACATATCACATCATCAATCTCATCCATCTCATATCATATCATCATTTAAGTTGATTAGGATAATATAGATTTGTTATTCTAAGCATCTTAAAATCATCTCATTTGCATCACCATCCATAATCATCCATTTTGAACCTCTTTATCGCGAAATCGACCCTCAAATTGAATCTTTTCGCTCGATCTCTCGAGGGGGCAATGCACCAAGGTACTTCTTTCCGCTGGGGCATCCGAAAAATCAGAATTTTTTTGATTTTGATCACGGCAAGTTTATTCTTTGAACCAATGCAACAAGTACATTGCTTCAAAGAGGGGCAAAATGTAGACACGTCAAATTTACATCATTCATAAATCAAATTCACATTCATCCGCTCACTAAATAAATCAAATACAACAAATCCATTCATCAGGTAAATCAGGTCAATCCAAAGGTTTAATCAAATAATACCATTTCATCTCTCATAAATCATTCAACCTTCATTTTGCATCATCCATTTAATTAAATAAATCAGGACTTTATTTAATTCAAATCCAAATCATACTTCATCCTTTTCTGAATTAAATAAATCAACTATTTAAGTCCTAAAAGTCAAACTAACCTAATCATCATTTATTTAATTTAACCATGATTAAATGCTAATCTCACCCACTTGCATTCTCTAGATATCTCCACTTGCACAAATAAATCAATTTTATTGATTTATTAAAAATCCTCATTTTCCCTCAACATGACAAGTTGGTTTGTCCCTTCAACATAGCATTTATTGCTGGTTTTCTTGTCCCCCTCTCAAAATTTATTGCAAAATTTGAATTCAAATTCTCCCTCTCATGGGAACTCTTCCCAAATCTTGCACAACCATTGGCCTATCACCACTTGACAAGTGTCCTTCTTTTATTTGTCTAATCTTAGTCCCACATTGGTCTCTCTTCAACACTTAGCATTTTGAAAATCCTTAAATAGAAGCTTCAACATTGAGCAAATCCTCCACAAAAATCTGATATAAGGTTAATCTCTTCATTTGAGAATTGATCTTGTCCATTTCACTCCATCATCTCCATCATCTACACAACTTGATGCAAGGTCATTCTCTTTGAGAACTGATCTTGTCCATTTATCATCTCCATATCCATAGCAATTTCATCACTAGCTTATCAATCAAGGATTGGGAAAGGGTTACTAGCACATGTGACACCAATCCACTATGAGATGAAGTTGATTCATGTTGTTTGTATGCTTATTTGGTTTTTCTTGTTGTTTTAATATTTTACTTAGCATATCTATCATGTTTCATTATCTCATAGGGATGTTGAGGATTATTTTAGTTTTAAAATGCTAACCATATGCAGATTTTCACATCCACACATAACAATTGGGACAATAAATACATTATTCTAAGCAGTATAAACAACATTAACAACAAGAGCTGTATAGTACAAAGAAATTGACAACTATGCATTTGGAGCACTGACACTGTCCCCGGCTGCAACCTTATTACCAGTAATACACTCCTTTACAATCATACTCCTTATAGTGCCAGTAGCTCCATACTGGACATGTCCGTTAACCCCCAAATATTTTCAAGTACCTTGATGGTTTTGGCCTTCTTACTGCAACTCATAAGGCATAGACCATTCACGTGGTTCTAACAATGTGATTTTTACTTACCAGAGACTACCTTTTTGCAAACACCTCCAATGCGCTTCTTCAGCTCATCAAGAACATGTACCAAATCTCTTTCACTGGTTGTAAGATCACTATTATCTTTCAGAATGCTGACTCCCATTGGGAACTAACTCATCTGGGTTCCCCTCATTCAATAACTACTTGTTAGGATTTGGTATTTCATTAAAATTAAGGTCAGAATTGAAGTATCTCAAAGGTAGTTCTGCTTCTCTACAGAAGCATTTGCTTTCCTTTTACAAGCAAGGATTGAGGAACTTTGAAAATAAAGCTTTCTTTGCTTTAGAATATCCCAACACATCATCACTATCATCAATCCTTTTATCTTTATGTCCCAGACAAAGACCAATTATCTGAGGGATGAGGAAAAGTGAGAACGTGAAAGGGGGATGAATATAATTACCCCCAAAATCCAAGTAGTAATATTTGAATAGAAAAACGGCATGATGAGAATATTTGAATTGGGAAACAACATGGAGAAGGGAATGTAGGACAGAGGGATGCAGGCACAGCTCCATAAAACATAGCAGCTAAAACATAAATTGTAGCATTTTAGGCCATGCATGCTACTAATATTTCAGTGCAAGTGCTAGAACAACTATCTCTTGGAAACTTGTAGGCATGACCATATTCAATTTGGAGCAAGATGTATGCTAGATGAATCCCTACAAGTCAACTGCACTCCACTCCAACTTTTAATTAAGTGTTTTTTTTTTCCAAAACATTAAACCTAGCTCCATTCACAGTGTGGCTCACCTCACAGTACTTCCACTTGTGTGGTAAAAATATCCAGTAATGCCCAAGACATTCAGTAACGTTGATCAAAGTAATCTTCCCTATGCGATTGATCTGTAATCTAGTAACATTGAGTACTAGCCAAGGCATTTAGTACTAGTTACTGCTCCAAGTAGTCTCCACTGTGAGATTGGTTTAAGCCCCCTATTTATCATATATTCCTTTCCTAACTCTAGAAGTCCGTCCACAGAGCTCCCCAATACCCAATCTATGTTTGGTTGTTACTAGTGTCTGAGGTCCTTTTCTTGTTACTCATCCAGCAAATGGTCCAACAAAACCTTACATTGTCCACATCCTGTTCAACATCCCAAATTAATGGAATAAAAAAAGTATTTAGCTCCAAGTGCTGCAAACTTCCAAACGAATATGTCAATTCTTTGATTTGATTGTTACTGAGATGGAATTCATTAAGGTTAGTTAACCATGAACAGTAGAGCAGTGACATAAAATGTTTAAGTGGACCAATAAATTCTAGAGCAAAAGCTGAGAACCATGGTTGGTTGTAAAACAAATCAAAATGTTGTAGCTACCATATAGCCCTTTCAATCCATTGCTAAACAGCTTTTATTAACATAACTACCAAACTAGGCCTAAAGAGATTACTAAATGATTATTTTCTCCTCGTACACCCCTCCATGTTGTAAATTCCACCTTGTACACTTTGCCTACAAGACAAGATCAACCTAATTTATATGTCATCTCAGTTAGACTGAATTATGTCTGTACAGTGTCTCAGTTAGATTGAATGAAGCATCCACGCACATGTATGCTTCCCTAACTATATGCCAGATTGAATGAGATATCCTTGCGTATGACAGATGTGCAGTTCACTAACTCCACATGAGCTAGACTAGTTGAGGTGTCTATGCGTGCTCAGTTCAAAGGCAGTTTGCATCCACTAAAAATTTAATCTTTGAAACCTATTTATACCTCACTTATGAAGAGAACACAGAATCAGATTATAGTGGCATTTATCTCATATTCTTCGTCAAAGTTCAACACTCTCCTCCTCTCGAAATAAAATGTTTATTCCACTATTATAATTATACAGGGATACATTAAAACTCCTTGATATCCTCGTGAAAACATATGAGGCTAAAGAAAAATAAAGACACCAAACCAAATAATAAGCACCAATAATATTTTTATTCAAGGGGTAAATGCTTTTGACCGGAGCTATGAACTGGAATACAACTATTCAACAATAGCACCCCAATGGGGTTTGAACCTTGGTGGCAAGAACAACAATGCCACCTTTAAACCAGTACACCATGCCAATACCGACAATAAGCACCAATAATATAATCCAGTAGTGGAAATTCAATTAAATTTAGCGGTGGAATTTAGACTCTGTTAGCTGTTAATCTAAATATTATCTTGTAATTTTAAATTTTATTTTTTTTGCTTTTGAAAATGTTCAAAGCATAGAATCTTGTCAAGGTTAGAAATATGATTATGGTTAGAATTAGGGTTAAGGTTAACATATCTACATTTACAAATATCTATGTTAAGTGTAATTTTTCTCTAGTTATCCTTACAATAAACTACAAATATATATAACCTATATAAGTATTATATATATAGTAATATTACTTTTATCTATATATACATTATGTAAAAGAATATTATTACTTACACACACATGTTTATATAATTAAAAAAAAATACAATATATATTAGTTATATAGGCTATATAATATTAGTGGCCTTATTTAATAATAAAAAACTCTTCTAATGTATATATGTAAGTAATAATGCTTATATATAAAAATGTGAATATACATGATAGTAATATTGTTTATATATAAGAAATGGTAATATTATAATATATTATAATATCAGTCTAATAAGAAATGGTAATATTATAATATATTATAATATTAGTCTAATAAGAAATGGTAATATTATAATATATTATAATGTCAGTTTAATGGGTTGAGTTTAATGGGTTAAAGTATTGTGTTTTCATTGTGAAGACACGAGTTCAAATTCCAATGGGACATTAATATGAAATTTTTAGTTGTGATTCTGGGTCTTTTATAGTTGGCTTCTAGTATGGAGGTGGTTTCTAAATAAGTGAATTTTTAAGTTGTGACTCTTGTTCTTCCATGCGTGATTTCTACTATAATTAGTTGGTATTAGTATAGTTGTTGTGCTTGTATTGGTCTCATGGTGATGCTTGTATGAGCATAATATATAAAAACAATTAGCAATATAAAAATATTTATATTTTAATATCATATATAACTATATATATTTGGGTAAGTGCTACCGAAAGAGGTAGCTCCCTCTATTAATTCAAAAGAAAATTACATCTTTCATACATATACTTCGACACCATCAGCAATGTTTACCAGCCTTGCCACCACACTTTCCTCTATTAGATTCGGATTGGCTTCCACATATTGCATGAAGTCACTAATGTTATTCTTTTTCTCCACCCCTTTCCTGAACAAATTCCATGCCTTATGCAGCTTAACTTTCTTATGCTCCTGATTCAAGCTCAGCACTCCAACCTCTAGACCATACTATGGAAACGCCATCAATCGCCTCACACATATGCAAATACGTCTCATCTCGCCCATACCTCATTGCCGCCCGCACACCCCACAGCTGCGCTCCAACCACTTGAATATAGTTGTAGAAAATCTCTCCAGAACAAGCTCGTCATGGGTGTGGGAACCACTCCAAAAGTCCTCACCGACCACCTTGTGGATTGCTTCAATCTCGTGCTCTTGAGCCTTTGAAAAAATGAACCGCAGTTGCTTGTTGATGGTCTCCAACTGCCCAACGTCCCTCACGCCCAGGCATCGGCAATAGACACCAAAGAACCTTGCCATGTTTTCGTAGAATGAGCACCTCCAACGCTCGCCCAAATAGGCCGAGGCAATACGGGCCAGCCAACAGACAAAGATTTCGAATCTGTTGCATAGAGAAAGCCACCATTAGCAGACCGCCACAACACCCTTATCCAGAACTCCCAGAACAACAACCGTGGGGTGTTGCGGTGGTTGTGCAAAAGGTTTTGTGAAGGCTTTGGTGATTCGAAGTGGAACTTGCAACTACAATATCTGATAAAAATCCACTTTTTGATGGATATTCATATCCTCGTCCAAAGCTCCAATTCACACACAGGCAGGAAGGATGCTTTCAAAGGTTGAGGAGTTGGGCTTTACACCTACTGATTGCATTTTCTTAAAATTTTCTAAGGGCTTTTCAGAGAAACCCATTTTGAACATATCCTTCAATCACAACATTCCATGATATCACATTTCTTTGAGGCATTTTTTGAAACAGTTTGCTTGCCTTGTCTATGCTTCCACATTTTATGTATGTCTATGTAATGTCCCCGTCTCAAGCTTGACCTTTTCAGTGACCGTTGGCCTATTTCGGAGACCCGTAGGCTAGTCGGAAGGTTAAATTGGGGTTTCCTATTTTTAAAGATGTCCTTGTTCGGAGTTGGTGGATTCAATGGCAGATTCTTTCTGAGTTTTCAGAGAGCTTCGCAGTGGTATGTTCGTCTCAGCATTCTGAGCATCTTCAGGAATTTACTATTTTTAGTAAATTATATTTCTGACAGTTTTTCAGATGGGTTCAGCATGGTTGACTTCCTACTTCAGTCTGGTCAGTTGACTTGGTCATTATTGGCTTCAGGGCACAATTGGAGAGATAAGTTGAGCTATTTAATTAAAAGTCACGTTTTAATATTATATTCGAACGTTGACCCCTTGGCCTAGCCTATTGACTTTATGTTGTTTTGAAAAGTGGTCTTTTTGAGGGTGGCGCCTTCATTAAAGATTATTTATATTTTATATTTTACCCAAAGTCAAAACAAGTTATAAAATGGACGCATTTATTAAAGTATTGATTTTAATTAAAAAGTCAATATGGAGCTTGAAGGAAATGGACGCCATCTTTGAAAGAGATTAGGGTTTTTGACTTGAAGAGGAGTTTAGGGTTTCGAGAAGTCAACGAGAGATTATAAAAGGAAGACTTTGATCATCATTTGGCATCTCTTGTCTACAGTATTGTTATGCTGCCGGTTTGGCTCTGGAATTGCTTCGAGGAATGAAGGCCTCCTAGCTCGGGCATCGCTTCTTGTTTGCAACACAACAACTAGTGGTGAAATAGTCTCATTTGTGAGTTTGCATTTACTTAGTGCATTGTAATTCAGCTTGTGGCTAATTAGTTCTGATTTTGCATATTAGAGCATTTCTAGAATTGCATTATTTAATACAGCAGATTGTCTTTTTCACTCATATGTCAAAAAATACAAAAAATATTCTTCTGGGTATTGTTCATATCCCTCTGTCTGGGTAGGGCGAATCATTGTCTCAAGTTTCAGATTTTTTAGATCAGCATTTAATTTTTAAAGCAAAATCGCCCCCAGCTGGGCCGTACCTTTCAGTTGTCTTGGGAATTGTGCATTGAGTGTTAGTTGCATTTAAAGTCTGTTTTGTGGCTGCTAGCTTGGCGCCATCATACTAGGAATATTGTGCATCAGAGTTCATGCCTTTCGAGTGAGTTATAAGTGAGATTTGAGCATATGGATAGTTTCATAGGTTGCTGGTCTTAAACTTAAAGTGCAGATTTGAGAAAATCAGAAGTATTATTTCAATCATTGTGAGAG
The DNA here is from genome assembly GCA_007258455.2 of Sequoia sempervirens. Lineage (NCBI taxonomy): Eukaryota > Viridiplantae > Streptophyta > Pinopsida > Cupressales > Cupressaceae > Sequoia > Sequoia sempervirens. Next base: position 19,976 of record VDFB02136454.1, read on the forward strand.
TTTTGATGTGGCATCTTGAATCAAGCCAATGGAGTTCTTATTATATTGTAATTGCTAATCTTTCCAGTTTCTATTCTCTTGTCAGGCGAATGATCCTCATTTTGTAAACTGACAGTAGTACTGGCAGTGATTCTTAAGCTTGTTCAATTCTGCTTTGTAATGCTCACTTTCATTGTGAAGTTATTTTGTAATAGTTACATCTCCGCCCTATGGTAGCTACTTTCCCGCTTTGGGTTAGAAAGCACATTCTGGGTGTTGAGTCCCTTTCAGCAATTCTGTTATTTCATTCAAGCATTGTTATTTGTAATCACTCCGCCATATGGTCGCCCCTCACTCCATACTGGATTGGGTAGCACATACTTGGTGTTGAGTTCCCTTTCAGCACTTAGTGTAGAAGATCCTCTGACCATATGCTCGCCATCATCAGCGCCATTCTTGGTTAGAGTTCCTACATAAGCAATTTGTTTTAGATCCTCTGACCAATGCTCACACCTTGCCCACATCGGGATCCTGGTGTACATTCTGGTTAGAGTTGCTTCAGCACGTTTTGGTTTATCTTCTAACCTTAACGGGTGCATTGATTGTAATTTGTAAATTGAAAAAATGAAAAAAATTGGCTCAGAATATTTTAGTAGTATCAGAGCTAAGATCTTGCCATCCTGTGAACAATCTGTCTATGAGTGACAGAGAAAAGAGGTACATTGCAAGGGAAGACAAGAAGGTTGGAAAACAGTTCCAGCCCTACCAGGCTCCAGAAGGTCAGACAGCTTTAGAAGTCTTGAGGGCTCATTGGGAGTCTTCTCAGGAAACAGACATGGCAAAGGGTGAGAGATCAGTTGGGGGTAACGAGAGGCTTACCAACAATAGAGATGACAGTGGGAAAGGAAGAGAAAGATCATTGAGTCCCGGAAAGAGATTCGAAAGAAAGATGGATGCCTTGATGGACATGGTATCACTCATGATGGGAAAAGTGGGACAGAACACCATTCCACAGAACAACACTGGGCATAGAGGAGAGCATAGTGCTTCCAACCAGCATGATGGACATGCTGCTCAACATACTTCAAACAACACTTATGTCTCAACCAGGCCCTTCAAACCCACCTTCGTGGCACCTGTTAACACTTAGCCAAATCCTGAAGAGAATGCTTCATTCGTGGAGCAGTTGAGACTTGGTCGTGCAGAGTATGATTCTTTACCTGTCGACATCAAGATGGATATGTCCTACAATGACTTCATGGATCATAAAAGGAAAAATAAAGGACAGGGTAGACATTATGATCAAAGAAGACCATCAACTCAAGGAGACTTGTATCAAGCTGTTAACAAGGTTATACTTCCACACTTTGACGGGAGTGATAACAGTTCAATCCGAACTTGGATACAGAAGCTGGATAACTATTTAGCTCTCAGACCCATGGTAGAAGAAGAGGCAATCAAGTTTGCTACGCTACACCTTGATGGGGTGGCACACGAGTGGTGGTACCATGGCCTAGTTACTTTGGGTCATGGGTCTATCACAACTTATGATGAGTTCACCATGAGGCTCATCGAGAGATATGAGAAAAAGGATCCTGAAATTCATTTAAGAGAATTGGCACAATTAAGGCAGTATGGCACAGTTGATGCCTACATAGCTGAGTTTTAGAGACTTTCAGTCATGGTGACTGGAATCACGGAGAGGCGGTTGGTGATCCTATTCAGTGAGGGTTTGACGGAACCACTCAAAGGTTGGATTAAAGCCTTTGATCCACCAACCCTACAAGAGGCCATGAAGAAGGCAAGAAACATGGAGTGGGCTGCTCCTAAGGCGAAGTTTCAATCCAATTCCCCCTTTCAGAAAAGGGATAAAGGGAAAAGACCTCAGCATAAGGAGTTCAAACATCATAATCCCCATGTCACAAGATTGGATCCAGAGACCCTGAACGAACTCAGAAGAAAGGGGTTGTGTTTCCGGTGTAGGGAAAAATGGTCTCAAGATCATGTTTGCCCTAAGGGAGTTAAATTCAATCAGATTGAGTACTATTCTGCTGGTGAAAGTCGTTCTGATTTTTCAGACCAGCAATCTGATTTTGAAGAAAGTGAAGTAGAAAAAGCTCCAGAAGAGTCCGAAAATGAGAAGGAAAGTGGAGGATTCTTGGCTCAACTTTCAAGCTTTCAAAGAAACGAATCCTTCAAGGTTCGAGGGATGGTCAAAGGGCAGCGAATCGTTGCTTTGATAGACATTGGAGCAACACATAACTTCATTGATGAAGTTGTGGTAGCAAAGAAGGGGCTGCAAACAGAGGAGTTTGAAGGCTTCAAGGTCATGGTTGCCGATGGATTCCATATTTCTTGCACCAAGAAAATCTCGAACATGACCATGCAATTGGGAAACTACGAAGTCAAGGATGACTTCTATGTAGTCCACATTGGAGATACTGATGCCGTTCTAGGCATTCAATGGCTGCGTTCTCTTGGAGAGATCTCTTTGAATCTGCAGACTATGGAGCTCAAGTTTCAATCCGATGGGAAGAAGATAGTTCTAAGAGGAATGTCCAATGGGGGCCCTCGGGTTGTGTCATTCAAAAGAATGGCAAGGCTGATCTGTCACGATCAAGCTGAGTGGGTTGCAGAGTGCATGATCCTTCCTGCTAGTCTGGTTGAGACTAAAAGAGACCATCCTCCTGATGTTCAGTCTCTACTCACGAAGAAGAGCAAAGTCTTTGTAGATTTTCCTCCTGGACCACCACCTGAACGGGGTTCAGAACATATCATAGAGCTCAAGGAAGGAGCTAAACCGGTAATTACAACTCCATATCGGTACCCGAAGAGGCAAAAGGATGAGATTGAGAAGAATATTCAAGAACTCTTGGAGATGGGTTTCATTCGCCCAAGCAAGAGCCCCTTTGCATCTGCAGTGGTTCTTGTGAAGAAGAAGGATGGTACCATGCGCATGTGTGTGGACTATCGTGCTTTGAATCAAAGCACCATAAAAAATAGATACCCCATTCCCAGGATAAATGAGCTCATTGATGAGCTACATGGGGCCAAGTTCTTCTCGAAGATCGATTTGAGATCGGGTTACCATCAAATTCAAATGAGAGGATCCGATGTGGAGAAGACAGCTTTCAGATGTCACTATGGCCATTTCGAATTTTTAGTCATGCCATTTGGGTTGACTAACGCTCCGGCTACCTTCCAGTCTTGCATGAACCGAGTTTTTCAGAATCAGTTAAGGAGGTTTGTGTTGATATTTTTTGATGACATTCTGATTTACAGCAAGACTTGGGAAGATCATCTCAAGCACTTGGAGGAAGTGCTTAGTATCCTGGAATCTGAGAGTTTGTTCGCAAAAGCATCCAAATGTGAATTTGGAATGGAGGAATTACTATACCTTGGCCACATAATCAGTGCTGAGGGAGTGAAGGTGGATCTTGAAAAGATCAAAGCAGTAGTTGATTGGCCACCCCCTGAGAACTTGACTCACTTGAAAGGTTTTCTGGGTCTTTGTGGATTTTATCGAAGATTCGTAAAAGGATATTCACAGAATGCTGCCCCTCTTACTGATCTCACCAAAAAGGGGGCTTTCTGTTGGTCAGAAAAGGCCCAAATTGTTTTTGACAAGTTCAAGAAGATCATGAGTTCGTGTCCGGTTCTGGCTATTCTGGATTTCTCCAAGCCATTTGAACTGCAATGTGATGCATCCGGTGAAGGAGTTGGGGCTGTCCTGATGCAAGACAAACATCCTATTGTGTTTGAAAGCAGAAAATTGAGGGGTGTTGAAAGAACATACTCAATTTATGACAAGGAAATGCTTGCCATTATGCATGCATTAGCCAAGTTCAGGCAGTACTTGGTGGGAAACAAGTTCATGGTCTAGACTGATCACAATAGCCTCAAACATTTTATGCATCAGAAGGACCTGAACAAGAGGAAACAGAAGTGGGTGAGTAAGCTTCAAGCTTACGACTTTGACATTGAATATGTCAAAGGGAAAAATAATATTGTGGCAGATGCTCTATCCAGGAGACCCCATCTTAGCTCATTGTGCGAGCTTACTGCAGATTGGAGAGACATGTTGCTTGCTGATTATGCCAAAAATCAGTTTGCACCCAGCATTATTGAGGGTACGTGTCAGGATGAAAGGTACAAGGTGATTGAGGGATTGATACACTATAAGGGAAGAATCTTTCTAGTGGCTGATTCTAAGCTTAAGAAGAAGATTCTTTTGACATTTCATGATATTCCAGTTGCTGGTCACCAAGGATTTTTCAAGACATATATACAGATCCGAGAAAGGTTTTCTTGGAAAGGGTTGAAAGGAGAAGTACAACGTTACATTCAAGAGTGTCCTGTTTGTCAAGTGAATAAGAATGCGCATACATTACCAGCCGGTTTGCTGCAACCACTCCCTATTCCCAATCAAAAATGGGAAAGCATTTCGATGGATTTCATCACAGGGTTGCCCAAGGCCCAAGGGAAGGATTTTATTTATGTGGTAGTGGACAGGCTAACCAAATTTGCTCATTTTTTTGCCATTACCAGCTCTTTTTCAGCGGCACAAGTTGCAGATCTATTTTTTCGTGAGGTGTTTAGGCTGCATGGATTGCCAAAAAACATTGTGAGTGATAGGGACAACAAGTTCCTAAGTACTTTCTGGCAAGAGGTCTTCAAAATGAGTGGTACGGTGCTCACTCCAAGCACTAGTTACCATCCCCAGACAGATGGACAAACAGAAGTAGTGAAAAAGTGGTTGGAAGGCTACTTGAGAAACTATGTGTCGGAGCAGCAAAGAGCTTGGGTTAAGTGGCTTCACATAGGGGAGTACTGTTATAATTCTTCCTTTCATATGTCGATTAAGATGTCTCCTTTCTTGGCTCTCTATGGGTATGAAGCACCTAGCATTGCCGATTTGGTGTTTGGTGATAGTAAAGCACCTCAAGCCAAGGACTTGTTGCAGCAAAGTCAAGACATCATGAAATTTTGAAGAATAATCTGCAGATTACACAGAATTAGTAGAAGATGTATGCTGATCAGAGATGTGTTGAGCGTTCTTTCGAGGTCGGGGATATGGTTTATCTCCGATTGCAGCCTTACAGACAGTCTACTCTCAAGAAGAGTGGAGCTGAGAAGCTCAAACCTCACTTCTATGGGCCATTCAGGGTCATCAGAAAAGTTGGGGCAGTAGCTTATGAGTTGGAGCTACCTTCTGACAGCAGAGTGCATAATGTCTTCCACGTGTCTCGCCTCAAGAAGGCACTTGGACATAACGTAGTTGCTTCATCACAGTTGCCACCTTTGGATGAAGAAGGACAGTTGGTTCTAATTCTAGAGGAGAGACTTGACTTCAGAGAACGTTCTTTGAGGAAAAGAACAATCTGAGAATACTTGGTGAAGTGGAAAAATTTGCCTTTGGAGGATGCAACTTGGGAGAATGAGGAGGTTCTGCAGCATCCAGGGTTGCAATTGTTTGAGGACAAGCAATCTTGGGAAGGGTAATGTCCCCGCTCACCGACCTTTCGCCGTTGGCCTATTTCAGAGACCGAGGCTAGTCGGAAGGTTAAATTAGGGGTTTTATTTTTAAGGATGTCCTTGCTCGGAGTTGGTGGATTCAATGGCGGATTCTTTCTGGGTTTTCGAGAGCGCAGTTGGTATGTTCGTCTCGACATTCGAGCATATTCAGGAATTTACTATTTTTAGTAAATTCTATTTCTGGCAGTTTTTCAGATGGGTTCAGCATGGTTGACTTCCTACTTCAGTCTGGTCAGTTGACTTGGTCATTATTGGCTTCAGGGCACAATTGGAGAGATAAGTTGAGCTATTTAATTAAAAGTCACGTTTTAATATTATATTCGAACGTTGACCCCTTGGCCTAGCCTATTGACTTTATGTTGTTTTGAAAAGTGGTCTTTTTGAGGGTGGCGCCTTCATTAAAGATTATTTTATATTTTATATTTTACCCAAAGTCAAAACAAGTTATAAAATGGACGCATTTATTAAAGTATTGATTTTAATTAAAAAGTCAATATGGAGCTTGAAGGAAATGGACGCCATCTTTGAAAGAGATTAGGGTTTTTGACTTGAAGAGGAGTTTAGGGTTTCGAGAAGTCAACGAGAGATTATAAAAGGAAGAATTTGATCATCATTTGGCATCTCTTGTCTATAGTATTGTTATGCTGCCGGTTTGGCTCTGGAATTGCTTCGAGGAATGAATGCCTCCTAGCTCGGGCATCGCTTCTTGTTTGCAACACAACAACTAGTGGTGAAATAGTCTCATTTGTGAGTTTGCATTTACTTAGTGCATTGTAATTCAGCTTGTGGCTAATTAGTTCTGATTTTGCATATTAGAGCATTTCTAGAATTGCATTATTTAATATAGCAGATTGTCTTTTTCACTCATATGTGAAAAAATACAAAAAATATTCTTCTGGGTATTGTTCATATCCCTCTGTCTGGGTAGGGCGAATCATTGTCTCAAGTTTCATATTTTTTAGATCAGCATTTAATTTTTAAAGAAAAATCGCCCCCTTCAGCTGGGCCGTACCTTTCAGTTGTCTTGGGAATTGTGCATTGAGTGTTAGTTGCATTTTAAGTCTGTTTTGTGGCTGCTAGCTTGAGCGCCATCATACTAGGAATATTGTGCATCAGAGTTCATGCCTTTCGAGTGAGTTATAAGTGAGATATGAGCATATGGATAGTTTCATAGGTTGCTGGTCTTAAACTTAAAGTGCAGATTTGAGAAAATCAGAAGTATTATTTCAATCATTGTGAGAGTTTTGATGTGGCATCTTGAATCAAGCCAAGGGAGTTCTTATTATATTGTAATTGCTAATCTTTCCAGTTTCTATTCTCTTGTCAGGCGAATGATCCTCATTTTGTAAACTAACAGTAGTACTGGCAGTGATTCTTAAGCTTGTTCAATTCTGCTTTGTAATGCTCACTTTCATTGTGAAGTTATTTTGTAATAGTTACATCTCCGCCCTATGGTAGCTACTTTCCCGCTTTGGGTTAGAAAGCACATTCTGGGTGTTGAGTCCCTTTCAGAAATTCTGTTATTTCATTCAAGCATTGTTATTTGTAATCACTCCGCCATATGGTCGCCCCTCACTCCATACTGGATTGGGTAGCACATACTTGGTGTCGAGTTCCCTTTCAGCACTTAGTGTAGAAGATCCTCTGACCATATGCTCGCCATCATCGGCGCCATTCTTGGTTAGAGTTCCTGCATAAGCAATTTGTTTTAGATCCTCTGACCAATGCTCACACCTTGCCCACATCGGGATCCTGGTGTACATTCTGGTTAGAGTTGCTTTAGCACGTTTTGGTTTATCTTCTAACCTTAACGGGTGCATTGATTGTAATTTGTAAATTGAAAAAACGAAAAAATTTGGCTCGGAATATTTCAGTCTAGTAGGGCACTTGTAACTACAACATATAATTAAAAAATCCTTGCTATTATGCTTTGATGGATGTCCCTTCGTTATTACTGGATATTTGATGTAGTGCACATTATTATAGTGCAAGCCTAATTTTCAGATTGTTTGATTTAGCATCACCAATATTCCCCACAAGAACATTGTCTCTGTTTAAAAGAATGGAAATGGTTCACATCTCTCAGAACAATTTCTCTTACAACAATCTTGGGGATGAATTTAGATGTAGTGTGAAAATCAAAACGTACTCGAAGGTTCTCAACAACTCTAATAGTTGTACCAGGGGCCATGTTTAACAAACCAAATGCAATTGCTAACTTTTCACTATGGTGGCAGATAAATGATTCTTTTTTCTTCTATTCCACAACATTAAGTAAAAGTCTTAAATCTTGAAATACCCTGCTACCTTCATTTGCCAAGCCAAATTCTCCAATTTTGCATAGCTCTCCTATGTTTGTGGATGTGATTTGTCTCCTTCAATTTTTTAATTGATTTATCTTTCTACTGCATTTAGACTTACTTTTGTAAACTTGCAATATACAATGCACTTTAATTCTTTCTGAATTGAGACTAATAGTAATTTTGTTGGTTGTATTGAGGCACATCTTCATTTTTGGCAAAAAAGGCAGCACTTTGTTGCTCATATTAGATGACACGCTGAATATAAAGGAGGAAAGATTCTAGGGTTATTGTTGACTGTATTGAAGGAAAGAGCTTCATATATGGGACACGATCAACACTCTCCTTCTTGGATTCTACACGTTACAGTTTACTCCATAAAGATTGCCCATGTTGTAGAAGTTTTAAGAGATGAAAGGGGTATGTGTTCGCATTGAAGGGCTCCAAGCATGCGTTTCCATCATTGCAGAAGTTTTTTAGAGAAGTTTCCTTCTTGTTATTTTTGTGCATTATAACTTAGATTTTCAGTCTTGTGACTGAAAATAAAAATTCTAAGCATTTTTCAAGAAAGATAGATATTTCAAACTTGTGCAAGTTGTAAGAACACTTTTCTTTTAATAAAGTTTAGCGATTTTGCCTTCTCAATAGCTATCTTATTGTGTGCAATTGATAATTGATGTGTATTTCTGTGTTTAATGTTTAAATCCTCAAATATTAGTCAATTTAAATGACTAAATATACTACTAATTGACGTCAATTAATAATTAAATTGACTAAATATACTACTAATTGACAAAAATCAATGAAAAATGAATAAATATGCTAAGTATATGACCAGTGAAATCGGTGAATAAAAATGACTAAATATACTACCAAATTGATCAAAATGATGATTAAAATTAATGACTAAATATACTACCAATAGATAAAAATCAGTGAATAAAAATGACTAAATAAGTGACCAGTTAACAATAATCAATGACTAGATTAACAACTAAATATATTAGTGAAAAATGACTAAATAAGTGACCAGATTACAACAATCAATGACTAAATATACTACCAAATCGATCAATCAAAACAACTAATAAATGACTAAAAATGGTTTATTCATTCGTTTGGTCACATTATAAATGACTGGCAATAAATTACTAATAGTCATGTGACCATGTTTAGTCATTTATAAGAAGCTTTTAATAGTTTTTCAGTCATATATTGTTGTTTTTGTATTAGTGGACTAACAAAAAATGTTATACATGAATAACCAACAAAGGACATAATATTCAGACTAGTGTGTGTATAAATAAATTTTTGGCATGTGGTACAAAATGCTAACTCTAATCGATCTTCTATCCTCTTCCTAATGATGCTCTCCTACCTCAACTGAGAGAGGGGCTAAACTTTATCTTGTGTTTACCTCATTACAACATCAAGGTAGTTAGTCTAGTCATATATAAACACGTGTATAAAATCAATAGCAATCTCATATAAATGAACATCATCATAATATGAAACATGGAGTCTCATTAACCATTTATCTATCTACTATTTCTAATAGTTTAAATTTCATGATCATTCTAACATTTACATTTGGTATTAAATTTTGCATTCACACGAGTATATAAAAAATAATCATCACATTATATTCACACTATGTTTTACTCCCCCTTAATTTATTGGACCTAATTGAACCCCTAATTTCCTCAATTATGCATTCTAAGGCTTATTTTACCATTTTCCAATAAATTCCAAGCATAGAACAAATGCATTTATTTAATGTTTTTCCCCCAACATGTAAATCCCCAGAAAATAGGGCTAGGACGGGGATGCCCTTGGGTGGCTTTGTCTCCCTATTATGTCGGGCTCAAAATTCAAATATATCGGTGTCAACATTTTATCATTTTCAATTCAAGTTGCAAATGTCAGCTATCGGGATTTAATTTGTGGTTCAATTAGCATAATTATATATAAATACCTAATTATTGCGTCATTTGAAATTTAACAAGAAGCAAGAGGTGAAAATTATTATCAAGAGCACTATCAAGCAAGTCAAAAGCAACATTTCAGAGCTTTATTGCAGCAATTAAGATCCAAACATCATGTCAAATCACATGTGAGTTTATGCATGTTCATTTTATCATCGTTTGTGATCAAGGCTAACCCTTGTTGTAGGTCTCCAAGCAATTCAAGCAATCAAGCAAGCAAGATCCAAGACCTTGAGGTTATGTGCATGACTTCAGTCCTTCAAGGAAGCTATTGAAGGTGGCGAGTTACAACACTTTGTTGATTCATCATTCCTTCCTATCATTTATCTTTCCTCTAATTGACATTGTCATTGTGGAAGTGGAAACACTAACACGAGGTTTGACTAAGGCAAGCTCTTAAATGGCACAACCCTTCCTCTCTCTTTGAATGTGCAGGTTTTAGGTTTGGAGAGGATTGAAGGAATTTTGAAGATTATTATCCATTGTTGCATCAAAACCCTACACCTTATCAACTCATGGAAACTCACCTACAAAATTATTTGAAAATGATCCAAAAAGTTTGCAAGTGGGAATTGGGAACTTAGATCCGACATCAGAGGACTGTGAAAATAGATCTCGAATAGCCCTACAAGGACATAGACACACATGAGTGGCTATGTCCTCCTATAGTGATTGAATTCAAATTTATAGGACAGGTTCACAATATTATGCCCTTCTCATATCTTCTTGCAAATCTCTATTATAGTGTATCAATTGTTGGAATCTAGCATTTTTTATATTAGGCACATAGTCTAATTAGGTTAATCATTGAAAATCAAATCCAATCCATTTTTAGGGATCAAAAAGATGCAAATCCAGGTTTGATTGACTCACCTTCATGGTTGAAAGTCAATCTAATCACCTTATTGATTTGCATCCCAAAT
>VDFB02136455.1:0-13551 GCA_007258455.2 Sequoia sempervirens
TACCGGCATCCATGTTGATTATATGAGATACACATGTTTTTTTTTTTTTTATCTATGATAGTGAACTCTTGTGTCTTGTTAGGGAATTTTAGTTGGGGTTTTGTGAAGGAGATATTCCTCGGCACAACTTAAAACTTTGAGGTGTTGGTAGAAGAACATGGTATGTGATATGATTTGCAAGTTTTCTCTCATTGGTCTTGTGTTTCTTCTCAAAGTTTCATGTTCACTTGACATTGCAGTTGAAATTTTTATGGATCCATTTTGATCACTATGTTTATGGTCATGTTTAGTTGTTCCACTTCATTTTTTTAAGTAACAACATGGGAGGATCTTTAAACTTTTTTTTTTTGAGTGTTGGAAAACTTGAGAGAGGTATGGTGAATAGTTGTGAGGGAGTATGATTATTGTTGCATGTGTGGATCATGGTGATTATTCTTTTTAAGTTACATGGTTTTGATCATTAGTCACACCTTGGTATGCGTGTCAAGATTAGTAGACTTGGTATTCCTTGATCTATTTTTAGATTTGACATTACCGATGTAGTGGGATTTATTAGATATGTATGTGCTTCATTGACATGTTTTATATAAGGAGCTTGTGCTTGTATTTTATGGGCTGGATCATATATTGTTGGCATGAGTTCTATTGATATTTTTTATACCTTTGGAAGGATAGATGATTGGATGTATTAGCATTTGTTATGGTTGTTATTTTTAGATATGTGGGTTTTTTCTTAGCAGTACCTTAGATTTGATGCTTGTGTTGTTTATATTGGTGCATCTTCACCTTATCTTGTTCATTTTATTCCATGGGTGGCATGTTTGAAGATGGGAGTTCTTGTTGAGAGGGTGACCACCTTGGATGATATTATAGGCATCTTCATGGAGCATGAGAGCATGTTGGAGATTCATGTGTTTTCATGGATGGTTGTGACAATATATTTCATTATTGACCCTTATGAAATGTATATAATAGATGAGAGAATGTTAGAAAAAATGGTGTTGTACACATTGCACATGAAAATAATTATTTAATCATATAAAATATTTATTTATTTGCATTGCATCTTAGAAGATGTGTTTAGCTATATTATTAAATATTTATTTGGATCCACTTGTAAAGTTGTATTGTAACATTGGTTAATTATTTTGTGATCTCATGGTTTTGAGACACATGGCTTTTCCAAATACCAAAGAGTTGTATTTGTGTGAGCTCAAATCTATAAAGGCGCTACTACGTTTAGTGGCTGGATTGGTTGTCATTTGTATTGAGCTCTTGTAGGAAAGCACATATATGAAGCTTACGGTAATGTGGGTTTTGGGGGTTACCCAAGTTATGCTTGGAGACATGGAGGATGTATTGGAGTGAGCTTAGATATTTTAGAAGTATTCATGAAAAACTTTGCACCCATATTGAATGTGGATGCTTCCTCGAGTTTTGATCTTGCCCTCTTCATGGAGGATTTTTAAAAGTACATCTTGTGCCAGCACGATGGTATGTTTGTTTATTCTTTCTTGTATGATGGATTCTAAATACTTGTTTGCATATTTTTCTCTCATGGGGTTATGTGGAAATGTTTTTAGTGCTACAATCTATTCCTTTCACTATGAGAAGAAAATTTCCCCTACTACAAAGATGTTCACATGTTTTAATTGGTAATATTTAATATTGCTTGATTTGGATGGAAAATATATGAAATGAACATTAAAAGTGCCTTTTTAAATAAATATTTGCCATAAGAAGTCAACATAGGTCAACATGGTCCAACAAAAAGTTATCTAGGTTTCAAGAAAATAATATTTAGTTTGTAGATTGGTAAAGTCCTTGTATAGACTAAAGCAAGATCCTAGAGCTAGGTATATAAAAACAATCTGTTGGGTGAAAATTATGTAATCCCTTTTCAATAAATTACACAACCTTGATTTCAACCACAATTGTGTGAGATGTAATCTCTCCTCTCAGAAAGGGGAGGCACCCTTCTTACTGCTAACTGAAACTAAAGTAAAACTAATTAAGTATTCACAAAATGTACACAATAATTATGAGATGGGGGGTGTGTCGCATTCATACTTCTCTCTTTTTTCAGAGAATATGTTTTACAATGCTTCACGGTTTATAGTTTTGATTCGATGCAACTTTAAACTAAAAACAAAGCAGTAATTCCAATATCTCTATCTTGTCAAAGCATAGCTTAAAGATACTAGCATGATAATAATAAACAATAAAATAAAGAAAAGCTCATGAAGGAACAAAGTTTTTTCGTAGCTTTTCGTTGATGGATCTTGTAGAGATGTAACGTTTGTCATATTAGAAGCACAAAGTCTTCTTAGATACAACAATTCTATGAAAAACATGAACAATTACAAGCACAAAGTCTTGTAGATAATCCACCAATAGTTATCCAAACATAAACACAAATCCGAATAAAGAGTGCAACACAAAGTTTACACAAATTTATTCAAAGCCCTTAGATCTCACACACTAATCACCACCAATTTGATCAAACCATAAGAGAATTGATTCCAACACAAAGTCTGGTATGCAACTTTCTTCTTTATTGATCAGATTTAGATTCACAAAGATGAACACAAAGTTTCATACATTTGTTGCAAAATGAGCAACACTTTGTTGCAAGAGATCAAAGATCAAGATTACAAAAGAGTCCTCTCTTATTTATAGATGGGAGATGAGAGAAAATTTAGGAAAATTAGGTGAGCAAATTTAGGAAAATCTCACCTACCTAAAAGACTTATTCAAAAATGTTGTCCATCATTATAGGAAAACATCTCTGATTTTACATGTAATTACATTTTGCAAAATGACATGTAAATGTCAAAACTTATTTACATAAAGCATAAAAAATGCTAAAACTAGGAAATCTAATCTAAGGAAAAATTTGGCCTTCTTCAACATCTTTCTCCATGAAAACTTCATGACGACATACACTTCATCACTGTCTAGCATTGGAGTGTACTTTGGAGATGACGAGGATTCTTGAGATTAACTCCTTCGATGAGATTGAAGACTTAACAATGCCTTTCAAATCTAAATTAAGTTGGAAATCCATCATCTTGTTCATTGAAGCTATTGAGAAAGCTTCGTCTTCAAATTCTTCTTGGTGCTAAAAATCAGCGCTTCAACATATTAAAGGACTTGGGTAGTTTAATATAAAAGTGGTGAAAAACAGAGCTTCTACATGTGAAATATGTAAAAGTGGTGAAAAACAAAGCTTTTACATGTCATATGTAAAAGCGGTGAAAAACAGAGCTTTTACATGTCATATGTAAAAGCGGTGAAAAATAGAGCTTCTACATGCGAAATATGTAAAAGTGGTGAAAAACAGAGCTTTTATAGGTCATATGTAAAGGCAGTGAAAACCAAAGCTTTTACATATCATATGTAAAAGTGGTGAAAAATGAAGCTTCTACATGTGAAACACGTAAAGGTAGTGAAAAATAGAGCTTCTACATGTGAAATATGTAAAAGTGGTGAAAAATAGAGTTTTTACATGTGAAATATGTAAAAGTGGTGAAAAAATATGCTTCTACATGTGAAATATGTAAAAGCGGTGAAAAACGAAGCTTTTACATGTCATATGTAAAAGCGGCGAAAAACAGAGCTTCTACATGTGAAATGTGTAAAAGCGGTGAAAAACAGAGCTTCTACATGTGAAATATGTAAAAGCGGCGAAAAACAGAGCTTCTACATGTGAAATATGTAAAAGTGGTGAAAAACAGAGTTTTTACAGGTCATATGTAAAGGCAGTGAAAAATAGAGCTTTTACATATCATATGTAAAAGTGGTGAAAAACAGAGCAGTGAAAAATGGAGCTTCTACATGTGAAACATGTAAAGGTAGTGAAAAACAGAGCTTCTACATGTGAAATATGTAAAAGTGGTGAAAAATAGAGTTTTTACATGTGAAATATGTAAAAGTGGTGAAAAACAATGCTTCTACATGTGAAATATGTAAAAGTGGTGAAAAACAAAGCTTTTACATGTCATATGTAAAAGCGGTGAAAAACAGAGCTTCTACATGTGAAATATGTAAAAGTGGTGAAAAACAGAGCTTCTGCATGAAATATGTAAGAGTAGTGAAAAACAAAGCTTCTACATGTGACTTGTGTTTTGAGATGTAGAAGCGCTAAAAAATAGAGCTCCTACATGTGCCAAAAAATGACCAAGGCATGAAATATGTAAGAGCGGTGAAAAACAGAGCTTCTACATGTGACTTGTGTTTTGAGATGTAGAAGCGCTAAAAAACAAAGCTTCTACATGTGCCAAAAAATGACTAAGACATGAAATATGTAAGAGCGGTGAAAAACAGAGCTCCTACATGTGACTTGTGTTTTGAGATGTAGAAGCGCTAAAAAACAAAGCTCCTACATGTGCCAAAAAATGACTAAGGCATGAAATATGTAAGAGTGGTGAAAAACAAAGCTCCTACATGTGCAAAAAAATTTCTAACTCCCAAAACTAGAATTTCACAACTTGGTTTAAAATGCGAATTTCAACGAACTAACAAAGGTTAATGCTCAGAATGACTTTTTAAGGATGGGTGACCACGCATGAGAACCAATGCAATTTTCCTCGTTTTACGTGCTTAGAGTACATGGGCTACAAAACAGACAAGTTTTGTAGGGGTTATCCCTTGAATTGACCACGTTGAATTCAAGGATAACACAATCAACGAATCCAAGATTAAGGATTTTGAAGAACCCATTCTATTTCAAATCTTTGTATAAAATTGTTGATGATGAAAATTTAATAATGATAGTTTATGTTGATGATCTTACCATCTCCAATAGAGGAACCAAGGCAATTTAAAAGTTGAAATATGACCTTTGTTTTATTTTTAAAATTACTAGTCTCAAGCTCTTGCATTATTGTTTAAGTGAAGAATTTTGGCAACGTAAGAATGTTATATTTGTTTCACAAATTAAGTATTCCAAATATATTACAAAAATATTTAAAACTTGTTAGTGCAATCTATCATCTACACTTATAGAGGTTGGGATAAAACTATCAACTAATACTAATTCACTATGGTTTAATGAGTTAGTGTATCATAAACTAGTGGATAGTTTGATGTATCTTACTACCACTCAATTAGACTGGTGTTTTGTATTAATTTACCTTATTAGATTCAAGAAGAATACTAGCAAGCTACAAAATATGTTGCTCTAATTTATCATAGTAGAGGTACACCAATTCACTTATTTTTTTAGTTTTGATTATGCTAAAGGATATTATTCCAACATTAGGTCCATGGTACAATTTTGACATAGTTACAAGCATAAATATATGTTCATGTCATTATCAAAGTATTTAGGTGAGAGTTGCACATTTAATTTATTCTAAGGCGAATGTGCCACAAAATTGGGGTTTGAAATTTTAAGCTTTGGTGGAAAGGTTGGAAATATTATTTTAATAAACCATTTCACAATTACATACCCCACAAGGGATATTAATGGATTATGCTTCATCTCCCTATGGTGTCTCAATCAAATCATTGTTGGCATCTCCAATCCACTTTGGGTACTTGGCACTATAGATTTTAGATTGTTTGGTTGACTATTTTTGAGCCCAAGTTGACTCATTTTTCTTGGTTCATTCTTTATCAAGGTCTTTTGCTCCATTCTTATCTATATCATTTGGAAGTTATTAATTCCCATTGTCCATTTTGTGGGCAACTTGAGAGTCTCAAACACCTTTTTTGGTTATGTACTAGACCCTAGGAGATTTGAGCTTTGATCCATGATTTTTATGAGTCTTTTAGGTCCAACCCCTTCTCATGGGATATGATCTTTTATAAGATTGACCCTACCTCCCATTCAAGTTTACCCATATTTGACATGCTCTCAAAGTAAAGATTATCTTTAACATTTGGAAAGATATAAAATTTTGTCTCTTTATGAGATACACTATTGATGTTCATTTCTCATTGTATACTAAAGATATGATTTGTTCTAATGTGCTTATGTAGATTCAAATGCCAACCAACATGGTTGTACTTAATTTTTCCCATCTGCAAGTGCTTTAAGATCATTGGGGTAATGGTCCATGCATCGTTGCTAGAGTGTCATCACTTGATGCTTCCCACTAGGATCATTCTTCACCTCATGGGTGTAAATGTGGATGTAACTAGCTTGCAAAAAAAGAGCATGGTTCCTAGTCTCATGACTCTTAGCCTATCAACACCAAAGGTCATACCGCTAATAGTCAATCTCAACCTTCTTAACTGCCTTTTACATCTACTGATGGGCGTGGTGCCTTCAACTAGCCAACTTTTGGGAAGTTTCCTCACTTGGACCTAGCTATTTTTCCTATTCATGCTCAACAACCTATAGATGAAGACTAAGAGGAAGAAGGTGCTCTCACTAGTTGGGAACCGATTGATGATGGTTCCCTCCTTATTGATTTATGAGAAAAACTAGAGGACCATGATTCTCCTTCTTATGGTGTTGCTCTTTTTGCTTAATAACTTTATTGTTTTATGATTTTTGAGCTTGATCACATTTATACTTTTCATCTTTTGCTTAAACTTTGAAGATATGTATTCCAACACCTATTTATTTATGCATAATGTTATTATTATCTTTTAATTTAAAAAATTAACAAAACTTATTCATAAAAAAAAAAACATTGATACTAAAAATAATAAATCCAAAACACACTCTCTCGCCATAAATACCTATGGTGTCCCTTGAAATTCTTTTCAAATGCCAACCAACATGGTTGTACTTAATTTTTCCCATCTGCAAGTGCTTTAAGATCATTGGGGTAATGGTCCATGCATCGTTGCTAGAGTGTCATCACTTGATGCTTCCCACTAGGATCATTCTTCTGATGCAAGAGAAGAGATAATGATTTGTGATGCAATTGCCGCAAGCTCTCGAGCAAAGCGAGAAAGATTTTCATCAGAAGAACCGCCGGGCATCATAGCTCGCGTTGCCGCTTCCTTCAATCTCAGGCTATTTTTCCTCACCTCTGCAAATTCTTCCCCGCCCTCCATCGCTGATCTAACCCATCTCTCAATCTCCTGCATCGCCACAACCCCATCTTCCCCCTTCCTCAATCTGCGCCCTGTTTTCCAAATGTCCGCCACACATTTGGCATTAGGGGGCTGATGCGCCCAAATCTCCAACGTGAGCATAGGAACGCCCGAGCTGAGAGCATCCAGAGTGGAATTCCAACCGCAATGGCTCATAAACACCCCCACCGATGGATGCGACAGCACTTCCAGCTGAACACACCATTCCACCACCAAACCCCTTTCTTCGATTCTCTCCAGAAAACCTGGAGGCAACAATGGATTGAGGTCGTGGTGGCCTTGGGGAGGCCTGATGACCCACAAAAAGCTGTGTTGGCTTCTGTCAAGCCCCTCTGCCAATTCGCAGATCTGGGAAGGGCAGATAGAAGTTATGCTGCCGAAGGAAACATAAACAACTGAAAGCGGGGGTTTGCTATCGAGCCATCTACTTATGCACTCCGGTCCTTCCCAAGGGTCTGTGCCCGCTCCCACCCGCGTGTCGTCCGGGTTGCCTCCGTCCAGAAAAGCCGAGGGTATAGTGGGGCCTACAGTTAAAATAGGCACTCTCACTAATCTGCTCAAGTACTCGAGCACCCTCCCTTCCAGCTCGTCGAAGGAATTAATGAGCACCCAGGAAGCGTCGGTTACAGAGTCCAGATCTCCGAAGAATTCGTTCACTCCGACACGGTGAAATCTCGAAGGTAAATCCGTAATATTAAATTCGCCCAGACATGGGACATCGAAGGTCTCCGGCAGATTTCGTTTCCCATCCCACTTCTCAACTGTCACCACACCAACAAGAAGAAATGGATTATCTCATAGCATTAATTAATGAATCTTGCAATTCGTACAAACCGGGTAAGAGAAATTTGTTCAAGTCAGATTCTGACCGGCCTTGAAGTGGTAATAAAGAGAGAGAACCGAGGCAGACTGCGTCCAGAAGAAGGCGTGGGGAAGGCTGAGCTTGCCTGCAATTTTTGGAACCCAGGGAAGGAAGGAATCGTAGACGAGGCATGATACAGGATTGGGGGAGGCGTTCAAACGGAGGAGGAGGGATTCGAGACCGTGACCGGTCATGTTGTGGTGCATGTGATGGAAGAGGAAAGCGTTGATGTGGTGGTCGATGGGCACGTCAGGAGGGATCTCGTCGGGAATCCACTCCAACCGAACAAGGCCCGGGCCGCCCAGGCTGAGGCGGTTGAGGTATTCTCTGGCCTTTTCAATTCTGGTATGGTCGAAATGGAGGCTTACGAAGGAGACGAGCAGGCCCTTGGAAGTAAGATTTTTGGCGAATTGAAGCATGGGATTGGTGTGGCCAAGAGTGGAGTACGGCACCACCACTACATGCCCTGAAAACTTCTTCCTTCCAATCTCATTCTCCATTTCCAAGTTGCTGCTGCTGCACTACAGCACAAAAGAATATGATCCACAATTGTCTAATATTTGGATGGGCAGGCAGGATGGGAAAATGATTTTGTTTTGGAGCTTTGAACTGGTGAGGTCACAAACAAGACCTTATCCTTAATAGAAATTCTCAACAATTACATGTAATGAGGTTTGAATCTTGATGATAAGAATAAAAACAGATCTTACCCATCACACTATGTTGCTATTGGCTTGTAGGTTGATTTATTTTATATAGAAATGACAAATGTCATCATCTATTTTCGAAATACAATATCACTTATTTTTTAAAAATTATCTTATTTATTAAATATCTCATTTTTTCTTTTAAATTAGATATGTGTGGTTTAAAAATGGATGTGGATATATATTCCAAAATTTAGATTCTTAAAATTTTGTTTTATTCCTTAAATATCATATTTAACAACTTTAATTTAGATATAAGAATGTTGATATGTACCCTATAATTTAGACTTGAATTTAAAATTCAAACCTTTACCACAATTTTGTTTTGATTGTTATAAGTCATCTTAAATACAATTTTTAAAAATTGCATGTTAAGGCAATGTATTTAAAAACTAACTCTAATTGGAATGAATAATCCATATTATAAAAAGAAAACCCAAGTCAAAGAACTTATACAAGAATTTATTCAACATTGTTTGCTTGTGACATCACCCTATGAATATATTGCACACTTGCTTGTCATTGACCTTGGTTCATATTTATTGAATTGGCCCATCCAAGGATCATACTAAAGAGAACTTGAACCGCACAATTCAATAGATTTTCCAAAGGTGTTTATAGACACCTCTCATATCTATGCATATTTAAGTAGTAGGAATTATGGCAAACAAGTTTCAAACTACAAAGTTGTCCCATATCAAATTTGCTCCATCACTATTAACAAATATTTTCCATGTCTACACTAAACATTATATTTCTCCCATATGTTTATCTCATATGAGCCCACCACTACTTTGTAATACCTAATATAGAGTTGAAATAAAATATCGACACATGGATAAATGAAAGAAGCCATGAAATTGTAATCCTTCATTCCACTAACATTGTTACACCATATATTTAATTTTAAAATTGTATAATTAGTTTGGGAGATCTTTTATCATCCTTGTGTATCCCCATATATAAAATAAATAGTATATTTTACCTCTATTAAAAACTATATTCACAAAGTCACTTGATAAAATTTATTCATGAATGGAATAAAATATTACCACTAGATCAAACATATACTCCAAAGAAATTAGAGCATGAGGTCCTAACTTGCAAAAAGGAATTAAGGGCATTTTAAAGATTAAAATCTAACAGTGAACACATATATAATAGGTAAGAAGAAAATTAAGGCAAATGTATTATTAGTTTTTTTTTGTAAGTAGGGATCAACTATGTTGAGAAAGCTAGCAACTTGATTATACAAGATAACATAAGAAACAACCCAAACTAGGAGCTAGCACAAGGTTAAATAGTGAACGTGGAAAACATGCCAATATAATTAAAAAGTAACTTTAAACCCAATTGGCTAGGACCTTTCATTGATATTTCCAAGTATGGAACATGAGTCTTTGGTTTGACCTCTCTTGATGGAAAACTCTTGAAAGATCCAATTAATGTTATATATAAATATATAATTGTTATTCCTTAGGGCTCCTCATTTTGGGGTTCCACTTACAAGTTTATTTCCTACTTTACTTTTATTTATGTATATACATTTCACATATTTGATATTGCTTCCAATACTTACATAGAGTTGAAGATTCTTTTATATAAAATTAGTGAATTATTTACCTAGCCATAATTATAAAACACAACTCTTGCAATGCCACTAATTACACCTACCCATGGGAACTAGTCATCAATTTCTCAATAGCTATATACTTATAAGTAACTAATTTATACTATATACTTTTATAAGCTTCATACTCATGAGTCTAGTCCATTAGGGGGTACCATTTTAAGCCATTGTCCTTGTTAGAATATAATATTATTAGGCATCATACCCTTATAACATTTATATATTGTTCTAATATAAGGTTATAAAATTTTATGCTTATTATATATTCTTTATAAAACATATGTCATTTAATAATTAATAATATAATAACTATTAGATTATTAATTATTTATAAATAGTTATTTTGAGTAGATGTGACTAATACCTCTTTAGGTATGTTCCAACCCCCTCTCCTATATATAAGGAGATTCTCTCTCATTGAGAGGTGTGTGAGAATTTGGAGATTTAGAGTGAATACATTATCACTATGCACATGGGGTATTATTGGCCATGTGAAAGTAAACAAAAGTGTTTTATAATGAAATGATGTTTTATGGGTTCTTTTTTATCCAAAAGGGTTTTCCTCATGTACATGTTATGTAATGTCTTAAATCTTTTCTTGTATAGTTCTCATTTTATTTATAATGATTAGTATCCTAATATCTTGATTTCTAATGTGGTATAAGAGCAAGTTAGTAAATACTAACCATTTTTATAGGTGATATCTCAGAGAATTTTTTACTAGCATACTCATGAAATTTTTATATGAACATTTTGTAGTGTTTTATAATGAAATGATGTTTTATGGGTTCTTTTTTATCCAAAAAGGTTTTCCTCATGTACATGTTATGTAATGTCTTAAATCTTTTCTTGTATAGTTCTCATTTTATTTATAATGATTAGTATCCTAATATCTTGATTTCTAATGTGGTATAAGAGAAAGTTAGTAAATACTAACCATTTTTATAGGTGATATCTCAGAGAATTTTTTACTAGCATACTCATGAAATTTCTTCCAATGGCTTCTTCTCTTGCTAAAATATTTTTCTAAGGAATTTTTAACTACCACTAACACCTAGCAACATTCAAATAGATAGATAAATGTAAGGCTACAGAAAATAGGTTTACTTTATGTGGTGTTAATTTATAAGGTAATGGTGCAGGGGCACCCATGAGATTTCCTGCCTCCAAGAGGCAAAAATAGTCATTTAGTTTTGGTTTCGTGTTTTTTTCATGTAATAAGGTCTTTTAGACCATTTCATGGTTGTAGAAGTCCAATTTGAGTCATTAGGTGTGAAGGAATTGGTGGATATAAAAGTTGTCAAATGTTGTCATAGTTGCACAAAACAACTTTTTATATTTTGTTGTCAAGTGGAAGGTGAACGGTTGGAAGTTGAAAATTAGTTTGTAACTATTGGGAATCTATTGGAAATTCCTTAAAAAATATTTATAAGGTCAAAGACATGGTTGGAGGTGGTGGTTGTTGAATATCTTGAAGTTAGAGCAATAAAACATCTCTATTTTTTGTATTTTGCAACACTTTTCTTTGTTTTGGTGATTGGTACGAACTTGTACGGTCGTTTCATAGCATGAGACCAATTGAAAATGAAATATAATTGAGTCTACTTCCTATTGATTTTTATTACATCCAATTTCATTGTGTTTCAAGCAAGTTGTGCCCATTTTACTGCAAATAGGTTTGAAACCCTAATTAGGGTAATAGTGAGCAAACAAATCAATTTTTGAAGGGTTATGTACAAAGTAACCTACCTTGGTTCTGAAGTATGTTGTACAAAGCCCAAATGGGTATCTGAATCTTCTTGTACAATCTGGATGTGATGTCTACAATGAAATTTATGACAAAAAAAATTATTTTTTTGCCCCACCTTCAAGGCCTAAAGAAGTAGTACAATCAAAATTAGGGTTTTCCTGTAGAAAACAACCCCCCTCATTTTGATATATGTTACATAAGAGCCAAAAGGGTATCTTAATATGTGTTTTTAATTTGGGTGTCAAGTCTCTCTTAAAAGTTGTGTCAAGATTTGTCATTTTGAAGTACTACTAGGAATTAGGCTTGTTTGTAAGGGAATGCCAAGTAGTTTGGAAAACCTGAGTTCTTGTGAGATATTGATGGTCTGCACATGTTATTTTAACATTGTCTAAGATGTCTCAAGTGTTGGATGAAGGGTTTGAAGCACTGGTGCATTATTGGAGTTTTGTGGCCTTGAAGGAGCATTAGTCCATTTGTTGTGAAATATGGTATCAATTACCAAATACCAACCCCTACTCTATATCAAATTGGTATCAGAGCTCGAAGATCTGGGCAAGATAAGTTTTTGGAGTTTTTGTTGTCTTTTTGTAGGTTGAAGGAGTAACCTGGATGCCAAAAGATTAGGCCAAGGGGAAAAAAAAGAGGCTTGAGGGAGGTATCACAAAGACAAAAGGAAGCAAGGTGAAAGAGACTTGCTTGAGAAAGAAGAATGAAAATGCTGAG
Organism: Sequoia sempervirens; assembly: GCA_007258455.2. Lineage (NCBI taxonomy): Eukaryota > Viridiplantae > Streptophyta > Pinopsida > Cupressales > Cupressaceae > Sequoia > Sequoia sempervirens. The sequence continues at coordinate 12,726 of VDFB02136455.1, forward strand.
AAGATTTGTCCATGAAGACTTGCAGAGTAAGGAGTTACAACAAGAAGAAGAAACAAGAGAAAAGAAAATAGAGAAATGAGATAAAGGAGGATGAGAGGGAAAAACAAATGGATGTTGAACAAAAGATAATAGACTTGAGGCAAGATTTAGAGAAAATGCAAGAAAGAATGGAACTTGAGATGCAACAGTTTTTTGAGAGAGAAAACCAGGAAAATGGTTTGCATTGGCCAATAAGGAAGAAGGTAAAATGGCCTATCAAAGAGATCATTCAAAAGAGAAGAAGGCAAGAGAGGTCAGTAGAAGAGAAGAAAAACATTTGGGAGTCTTTGTTGATGGTGGAAGAGGAAAAACCATATGACAAAGAGGAAGGTCATGAACCAAAAATAGGTTCTAGTGTTATGTTGATGGGAGAAAAGGAGTTTGCACAAATCATAGAGAAGGAAGACAAAGATCCAAAGGTGAGGTCAAGGATGATGTTAATAAGTCAAAAAGAGTTCTTACTAATGCAAAGGACCAATCATTTAATTTTGTTTGAAGAGAGTGAATGTGATTCTAATGGGAAAGTTGAGCAAGGTGAGTTACTGGTAAACACAATGCAGGGGGGAGAGTGTGAGCAATCTGCTGGGAAGACTAGTCCATTTCAATTGTCATTGCATGAGGTATCTCTGGAAGGTGATTTGCAACATAGTTTATATACCTGTTATATGGTTTGTCAAGGGTTAGCAACAGTTATAAGTGAATTTCAGTCCCTTCAAGTTTAAGAAATCAAGCAACTTGAGTTTGTTGATTCACATTTACAATATAGAGTTACTGGTTTAGTTGTAAA
>VDFB02136456.1:0-22827 GCA_007258455.2 Sequoia sempervirens
AAAATAAAATGGAAAAGGAAAGATCATGAAGGCACAAATTCATTCCATAGCTTTTTCATTGATGGATTTGTGAGAAATGTATTGTTTGTCATATTAGAAGCACAAAGTCTTCTAGATACAACAATTCCACAAACAACATGAGCACAAAGTCTTGTAGATCTTTCAACAATAGTATTCAAATGAAGAATGTAACACAAAGTTTACATAAATCTATTTGAATTCCTTCAAATCTCATCTACTAACCACTACCAATTTTATCAATCCACAAAATTATTGAATCCAACACAAATTTTGGTATGCAATTCTCCTCTTTATTGATCAGATTTCATTCACAAAGTATGAACATAAAGTTTCACAAATCCACTTCAAAATGGTCAACACTTCGTTGCAAAATCCTAAAAGGTATCCATTACAATAGAAATCCCTCTTATTTATAAAAGAGAGGGATGAGAAAATTAGGAAATCAATTGAGTAAAGTTAGGAAAGTCAGGTGAGCTAATTTAGGAAAATCTCACCTAACTTTGACTAAGTCAAAATGTAATTTGTCTTCATGAAACTACATCTTAGATATTAGTGTAATTATATTTTTAGAAAAGACATATATGATGTTACAAACTATTTACAAGATGCACAAAGGGATGCATCAAAAAATCTAACATTGGAGATCAAGAATCTTCATGGTTCCTTGCTTGGGCACGAAAGTCTTCATACTTCTTCCTGGTCTCCTACATGAATGTGTCATCTGGAAGAATCAAGATCAAAGGACATCACCTTTGTGATCACTTGATGAGATTTGGAGAGAAACTACAAGGATGGTGAATCAATAGGCATTAGCAAAAAAAGTAGCATTGGGAAGCATGAAGTGAGCAAACGATGTTGAGCAAGCGTGAAATGAGCAACGAGGCACCAAAAACAATGTAGGAGCGAAGAAACAAGGTCCAAAACAGAAATAGAGCAATTTTGAAAAGATTGAGTTAAAAACTATCAAAAGTGTAAGGGTGTTGAAAATCAACACCCTTGCACTTAGAAAGGTGATCTTAGGTGTAAGGGCACTAAAAATCAGCGCCCTTATACTTAGCATGTAAAATTGTGAAAAGTGCATAGGAGACAAAAATCACCACCCTATAAAAATTTGACTAAGTATAGATAAAAATTGCACAAGAGATAAAAATTAGAGCTTGTGCACCAAATACAGACTTTGACAAAAGTGCACAAGTGTTAAAAATCAGAGCTTGGCGAGTTTCCAGCTTGATGGAGAATGAGTGAAAGGTGAAATGAAGTGAAGTGAAGGGATGAACTAAAAGAAAATTAAAATCACTTAAATTTGATTTGAGAGTATCATAAATGAACAAAATTTGTGCAAAAATTAAGGCACATTAGATGGCATGAAACTAGGAAAACTGTAACGAAGACAAAAATCACTACCCAGGCTAAAAATGACTAAGTATGGAAACTTGGTGTAAAGGTGCTAAAAATCAGCACCCTTGCACCAAGTTGACTTTTCAATTAAATGCATAGGCACTAAAAAACCCTGCCACTGCACTTTTGACACTTAGAAATTTTTTTGAAAATGTTAGAGTGTTGTTTTTTGGAGCAACAACACTTTTCACAATTTCACTAAGTATCAACAATGAGAGTTCGCGAAGATACTCATTTCGAAGGTCTTTACTAGACAAACGTAGAGGGACACTCAAATTGACTATTTGATATTGTGGAACAAACTTCAAGGTGGATTGAATTTTTTCTTGATTTGCATGCTTACACACCATGAACCTATGAAACAAACAAGTTTCGTAGGGGGTTATTTGTGAATCAAGTGCTGCTAGATTCCATGATAACACATACCAAGGTGTGTGCACACTGATGGAAAATAAATGTTCATCAAGGAAGGATTCATCAATGACTTGAGTGTCCTCCGATGTAGTCAATCTAGAGAGAAAGTTTGCTACAACATTTGCCTTTCCTAGTTTGTCAACAATGGTGATATTAAATTCCTGCATGAGCAACAACCATCTTGTTAGCCTTCTTGAAATCAAGGGCTTATTCATCAGATATTTAATAGTTGCATGGTCTATATGGAAAAATATTTGATATCCAATGATATAATATTTGAACTTATTGAGAGCATAAATGACTGCCAACATCTCTTTTTTTGTCATTGTGTAGTTAAACTCAGCTCCTTGTAGGTTTTTGTTGACAAAATAGATTTCATTCTCAATTGTTCCCTCTTTTTGTCCCAAGAAAAATCCTATAGCATAATCAGATGCATCTACATGACTATGGAAATGGAGTTCCCAATTAGGACCTTTGAGCACAAGGGCATGGGTTAAGGCTTCTTTCAAATCAAAAAATGCTTTGTCACAATCCTTTGTCCACTGGAACTCAACATCTTTAGTTAAAAGACTATAGAGGGGTGTTGCCATTTTACTGAAATCCTTTATGAAATGCCTATAATATCCTGCATGACCTGGGAAACTCCTAACATATTTTTTCTTTGCAAGAATAGAGAGATTGGTAATTACCTCAATCTTGGTTGGGTCCACTTGAATTCCCTTATTAGAGATATAATGGCCAAGGACTACTCCTTCTTGCATCATCATGAACCATTTCTCATTTTTCAAGGACAGATTATGGTCTTCACATCTTTGCAAAACCTTTCTTAGGTTTTCTAATGCTTCATCAAAATCAACACCATAAGTAGTGAAATCATCCATGTAAATTTCCATACACTTATATGAAATATCTGAGAAGATACTAATGAGTGCTCTCTGGAAAGTTGCAGGTGCATTGCATAGACCAAATGGAAGCATTGAATAGGAATAAGTCCCCCAAGGATAGGTAAAAATTTTCTTCTCTTGGTCCTCAGGTGCAATCTGTATTTGATAATAACCATTGGATCCATCCAGGAAAGAAAAATACTACTTACCTACAAGTGAATCCAGTACTTGGTCTATAAAAGGAAGGGGAAAATGATCCTTTTTGGTGGTAGAGTTGAGCTCTCTATACCCAATAAAAACTCTCCATTTACCTCCCTTTTTAGGCATAATCACCAAAGGAGATACCCATTGGCTGTCTGAGATAGGGTAGATAAATATTGCATCCAATAACTTATGTAGTTCTCCTTTCACAATCTCCCTTAATGCAGGATTGATTCTCCTTAGTGGTTACCTTACTAGTGTGTAGTCATCTCTAATGTAGATCCTATGAGTACAAAGTTTAGGATCTAATCCTTTGATGACATGGTAATCCCATGTAAATGCATGCTTATGCTTCTTAAACAATTTTGTCAAGGACAATTGTTACTCCTTAGTAAGCTTGTTATTAATGTTCAAATGTTTCCCTTCTGAAACTTGTACTTGTGTGGTCAACTCAATCATGGTTGTTTCATTGATGCTTGGAATTTTTAGTTCATTTGGCAGCAACGTATGAGACATACCTATTGCTACAGGAAGTTCAGGTGCAAGAGGAGTGGGCAAAAGTGTCTGCAGTGGACTAGCAGAACCAAACTCAGGAGTAGGTGGTTCTTCATGCATTTCATAAATGTTCTGAATTATATTGGACAATATTTCATCCTCTTCTTGTATTTTCAAAAAAGTACGTATGCCTATCATCATGAGTTGTGCCACTAAATTGATCTCCTCGACCTCTTCACCAACATGCAGCCAGACAGGGTTATCCATATCATGGGATGGCTGAACATGAGGATAAAGAGAAAGTTTTTTAGTATTTCTTCCATAAAAAATAGTCATGTCCCCTACCCAACATCCAATGTAGGCATTTGTTGTAGCCAACCAAGGACTTCCCAAAATAATGGGATACCCTCCTAATGTACCTTTAGGGGAAAGGATCATGAAATCTGCTGGATATTTCCAAGAGTCTAGAATAACAACAAGGTCTTCTACTACACCATCTGGTTTGACAATGGAACTGTCAGCAAGCTACATGACAGTAGGAGTAGGTCTCATATTTATAACTTTCAATTGCTACAAGATATCCCTAGTCATCACATTAATAACTGCTCCCAAGTCTATTAGAGCATTCTTTACTTGGATCCCATTTATGATGATTTCAACTACAAGACTACCTAGGTTAGTGTATTTAGGAACAGTGACTTCCCCAAGCATGATATCTGCCAACTGCCCTACCACATGGACAGTAGTGGGGTCCTTCTTTTTCATCCCAAGATTTTTGAGGCATACTTCCTTAATTGCCTTGTTGTATATAGGGACATATTTTATGGCCTAGAACAAAGGTATTGTGACACATAGTTGTTTTAATTGATCCAAAATATCAAAGGTTTTTTCTTCCTTTTGCTTAACAACTTCTAACCTTTGAGGAAATGGTGGGGCTGGATCAGACTATGAACTAGTTCAGGATTGGTAGGCACACTTGACTGAGCAAGTGTATTAGCTAAATTTTTGGGCTCCTCATCTTCCATAGGAAGCTCTCTTATGATAGGAGTGGAAGGAGATGCCAAAACAGTTCTTGAATGTAGATGGATATCACTCACACTCACAAGATATGTAGGTGTAGACACTCAAAATATCTTGATTGATATCATGCGCTCGATCTTGATTCACTAACACTGATTCTTCCTTAATCATTTCTACACTAACCAATTAATTTAATAATCTTTATTTAATTAATTAAATTCATTAAAATTCCTCCTAAAAATTAGATAATACACTTTATCAGATTATTTCATCATGTTCTTCCTTTAATTAAATAAATCAACTTTATTTAATTAAATCCTAATGTTCTTTCTTTAATTAAATAAATCAACTTTATTTAATTAAATCCTATTGTTCTACATTTAATTAAATAAGTCAACTTTATTTAATTAAATCCTAATGCCCTTCATTTAATTAAATAAATCAACTTTATTTAATTAAATCCTAATGTTCTTTCTTTAATTAAATAAATCAATTTTATTTAATTAAAATTCTAATGTTCTTCATTTAATTGAATAAATCATTTTTATTTAATTAAATTACTAATATTCCAATATCCTCTCATTTGATTTAAATAAACTCAAAATATTTAAATTAAATGTCACAATGAACTAATCTAAGCTAGTCAATCCTAAATTAATTAACTCCTAACACTAATCCTCCATTCCTCTATCTTTTGCAAGTTGCACATCTAAATCAATTTATTTGATTTACTAATTCCCCCTATTTTCATTCAAAAAGTGGCATATTCTTTTAATATTCCACTCACTTGACTTTTCCCTCCCAAAGGACTTTTTTCGTCCACCTTTGCATTGAAGACTCTTACATGTCCTCTCCTTGAGCCACCTTGGCATTAATCCCTCTTACACCTCTTACACAAGCCACCTATTGAAATTCAAATCTCACCTACATGCATTAAACATGCACTTTGTTCAAAATGTGCTCCACTTTCCTTCATTCACATGTTGACAAGTGGCACAATTCCATTGGTCCTTTTTTAATCCCACATCCATTCTATTCTTCAATCTTCAATCCTCCTTTTTTATAAATAGAGGCCTTTTCTATTGATTTGAGAGGCAAGTTTATGCAAGTTTATTATCCACAATTTCATCCACACTTTCATCCAACTTAGCATATAATTTCATCATCCATAGCTAGGTTATTGACATTTTGCATCAAGAATCACACGTCTACCATCAAGCTTATCAAAGAATCAGGAAAGGGCCTCTTTCCACATCAAAAAAGCACCAATTCCCCTATGGGACGTTGGTTTGAGAATTATAATAGGATTTCATTAGTATATTACTTGATATTTTGCTTTGATTTCATGTTCTTGTGTTTGAATGAATTTCATAGGGAATGCTTGTTTACACTTGTTTAAGGACTAATGTTTTTTTGTTTTTCCATGTTCAAGCAGGTCTAGGCAAAACATTCACAGCAGGAAATTGATTAGGATTTGCAAAATAGATCAATTGCTATTGTGGTTTGTTATTTGGGTTAGGTGTGGGTTGAGTTGGTAATTGAGTAGGTCTAGGTGTGCTAGTGTTTGAGTTAGGAGGAGGCATTGGGGTAGGTTGTTGAGGCTATGGAAGTGGCTACATGTAACCAGTTGCTTGGTTTGGCCATTATTGTCCTCCCCTCCATTGGGATGTTTGTTGCCAGTTTCCTTGAGGTTGCTGCCAATTCCCTTGGTTTTGCTATCACTAAGGAGTATTGTTTTGGTAATTGGTCCAAGTATTTGGAGGGTTATTCCAAGGCTGAGGTGGATAGCCTCCAAATTTTGATGGATATGGGGGTTGCCATTGATTACTAGATGCTAATGAATTCATATAAGGTCCACTAAAAGATAATGGGTCTAGTGGCATACCTTGTCTTGGAGCCCATGGTCTTCTTTGTGCAACATAGAAAACTTGATCATCTTCACCCTCAATTGGCTTGAACTTAGGTGGAATGTGCTTGTTGTTAATGTTGGCCACCATTTTACATATGCAATCCTTCTTTTTTCTATAATGAGGACAATATTCTACCAACGTTGCCTCTACCTCTTCACGTTTCTTCTTTGCTTGAAGAGTATCAAGCTAAGTGACCATATTGTTGATGATGTCCTGCTTGAAATCTGACAACAAATGAGGAATCTCCATCCTTGAAACTCCATTGGTGGAGGATCTACCCATAGAAGATTTGTATCCTCTTCCCTTCTTGATAGCTACCATGGAGTAGTTTTGACATATCTTCTTAATATCATCCCAAGGAACTTGGGTGATATATTCTCCGCTTATCAAGTCAAAAGCATCAATACAATTTTTATTGATCCCCCTAAGGAAGAGCAACTTTTGAGACTCTTCATTGAGTGCATGATGTGGGGACTTTTGTAGACAAAATAGGAACCTTGACACATAGTCCTCCAAAATCTCATCCTCCTTATGTTGCATCCTAAAGATATCATCTCCTCTCATATCACTGCCTCTACAATACTCCTTATACTTCTCAATAAATTTTTCCTTCATATTATCCCAAGTATCTATAGTATTCCTACCTAAGCTCATGAACCATCTTAATGTAGCATCTTTCAAGGTAGTAGGAAAAAAATTAAGCCTATGAGAATCAGTAGTGTAGTCTTAGCTCCTGCAAAGGATATCAAATTAAAATAAGAAGGCATTTGGGTCCTCTATTACTAGCCCTTAAAACTTAGGGAGAATTGAAGTATGAATGTTCTTGAGGTTATCAACTTCATTTTGGCCAGTGATAGGGAATGGAAAATTTGGATGGTTAGCTCTATTTCAGTCACCCATTTGTGCTTGAGGGATTATCAAAACAAAATGATTATCAATCTGGTCAGCTTGCTCTTCAGAGGAAGTTTCAAAACTAGTCAAATTAGCATATGCATCAACAAAAGGGTTTGCTTCTTCCTCTTCTTCGTCTCTTGGAAAATTTTGAAACTCAACTAGCTGATTATCAAGGTTAGGATCATTAGGAAGGAGTCTCCCTAAAGCGTCTCTTCTCCTACCCCTATGCATGCAGTATTACTCAGTATCATCCAACTTACACAAAGAATTTTGTGAAAGAATGGTGGGTTATTACTTATTCTAATGAAGAGTATGGTTAAAATAAATTTCAGAGATACCAAAAATAAGAAAGAAATTGGAAATGACTTCAAAGAACTTCCTAGTTTGACACTATCCTTGACAATGGTGCCAAAAATGTTGGCCTCCTCTAATGGTTCAACAACTAAGCCCTTAAAGTTGTAACTCAGAGATTGGATATCTGTACTGAGTAGCTATCTTTCTCATTATGAAGGTTCATTTAATTATCAACCTAGGGATGTGAACTTGAAATGGGTCAGCACTATATGTGCACTAGTACTCTACTGTAGCCATATTCATTCTATAACTAGAAAGGACATGATGCTGAAAGTAAATTACTTGAAAGGAAGTAACATAAGAACTAAGCATAAAACATCAACTAAAATGAACTGAAATGCATGATAGAAATATTAATCTTAGCAAATGGACAGGAAACTACTCTGTTTACCTTGGTTGCCAGAACAAACAATTGCTAAAACTGTAACTATTTTTTGAACAAAAAATTAACGACTGAGCTGAAAGGATGGAATTATCACCAAGTGGGCCCCCTTGGGTAAGTATCCCTTAAAACTAACTTAGATGCAACAAACTTATAATATCATTTTATTCATTGAAAGCATGATTACAACATAGTAGCAACATAACTATATTTCTTGAAAACTAGGAATGCAAGTACAACATCAGAACATTCAACCTTCTGAGAAGGAGCATTTGAGTATTATTTATAGAAAGAAAACTCCTAACTAACTAAGTAACAAGGTATTCAACTCCAATAGATTAGGAAGATGTCACTTATTGAAAGCATGAAAAGAGGAAAGAAGGTTATGCATGCGGAGGATTTGGTCAAGCTAGTCTTTCCTCAACACAGATTTAGCATAACAATACCTCCTATATTCGCTCAACTAACAAATATGATCATTTAAAAGGTAGTTACAATCTTCTATTCGAGTTATGAATTTCCCTACATTGACCTCTTAATGATCATCTTTTTGACTTCCTTAGCAACTGAATAGCAGCAGGAACTTCTTCTACTTTGTAGGCTTCATTTATATCAACATATTAATGTGAAACTGTATAATAACATTAGCATGCACAAACAATTTCATATCCATAATTACCTTAAAGTAACATCCATTCAACCACATGTAAAATCAACATAGATAATCCACATAACACATTAATATTATCAAAATTCACAAGGATAAGTTAATGGCCAAGGCTCACAAATCTAAGGAAATAACATGGAGAATGTTAATAACCAAGTGCCAAATTCTATAGTATCAACAACAAATATATGATAAAGCCTATCAAAATTGAGCCATTAATTGGACTCATCAAGCTTCTACCTACGAGTATGAAAATCTTGAACTAGAAAGTCTAACTAGAACACAGTGAATTGATAGTGTAAAGAGTGACAACTTATACTACTTTGGCCAAAGTATTCACCAACTCAAATTTAGAGTGGATGTCATCCTATTAACACACCTCCATAGCTCAATTTTTTAAGACCACACATATTCTATGCATAGGCAATTCCCTCCATTGGATAATCTTTAATCCCAAGAACAACCTATTACCTCTATATTTTAACTAACACATCTACTCAGTAAATAATTCAAGTAACTCTTACTTACCAATTAACCATACATAATAACATAATGTCACATCATTAAATGATTCTAGTACCAAAGGTAAGTCCAACTATAAAATATCTCCAATAAAGGGCTTATCTCAACACTAATTGACTCCCTTAAAAAGTATAAACTTAACAATAAATGACCTCAATTCAAAAGTATAACTTTCAACAATAAACGACTTCAATCAAAATATAATATCATCAATAAAAGAATCACTCAAAAGTATGGTCTCAACAATAAAATGACTCCAAATGAAAGTATAATCAACAATCAAATCATCAAGTAGATCATATAGGTTAATCCTGACTTATTTGCTTCAATCAATAATCTCATAGACAACCCTACAAAATAGGTATCCTAACCTAGGGTTTCCAACAAAAGTAATGTAATGATCAAGAGATCACAAAAAATCATAAAAATTCTACATAATTTAGTAAGAGTCAAGTATTCCTACATTCATAATGTTCTATGTATTTTTATTATATCCGAAGGACATTATCAACTTGTGAGGGTTTAGTGCTTCCGCAATCATAGTCCTCTTCACAATATGGTATAAATTATCTACAAGGTTCACAACCTATCAATGATGATATGCTTATTATTCCCTTATTCATGTGGTGTTACTATCCATATTCACCACAAGGCTTCACCTATCTTCATAGGCTATCAATTCAAGATATCACCTGAATGTAATAATATTATAGTCTACTTGACTAAGTATATTTTCTAATAACCATTCCAATATATAAAACATATACATACAAAAGAATAAATGTATCCCAACCAAAAGGTTTCACGAAACAAGAATTCATCAAGATACAAACTAGCTATACCAAGCAATCTTTCTAACTTAAAATAGAAAATAAAGTAGAGAACTAGGGTTCATGTAACCAAATAGATCCAATTGATATAATAGGTTTCCTAGCATTGCCTCCACCAAGCAGTTTGTAATTCCTTCCCGTGACCAATTCCATCCAAGAAATCCCTCTATAACCTCACTAATCTCACACTAAAAACCTCTTAATCTCACAACTCAATATTGTAGTAGAGTAACACTCAAAAAATTATAATTTAGCAAGCAAGAATGTGTCCCAAGTGAAGTGAAAGGCACCTCTACATATACTAAATGATCAACAACAAAAGGATGGAAACGAGGTACTAGAATTGACACTTCTCAACTTAAAAAGTTAGACTCAGCAAAAACAATAAAAGGTGGTAGCTTGAATCAATGTACAAAAAATACAAGTACTCAACCAAGAGAATCAGTCTACTCTTCAATATAGAAAACAAGAATGATAAGTATAAATGTAAGGTGATGGTCTCCTCTAGATTGACTTATTTTTCCAACTCCTGAATTTGACCAATTCATATATTCTCATTGCTTCACATTTGTAATTTGTATTGCAGGTTAAGACTTCTACTTGGTTCATCCTTGTTTCAGTTTGGTGCCACCACCAAAACAACATGTTTCCTATTCCTTTGGTCTACTTTAAGCTCCAAGACTAATTCAAAGTTTAATTCATATGTTTTAGATTAACATTACTTCTAGCGTCGAATTTGTCAACATATACTTCCAAATATTGCTTTGGCTTTTATTTCTTACACATAATATAGCACTACACTCTAAATGAACAACATGTTATTCATTTATTTTGACATTTTTTTTCAGTTTTTTCTAATTTGGTGTCAAAATTGTGTCATAGATTGGTGCACTTACCCCTATAGTCTTGTGTACTTTACTTTTAGTATGTATGAAATGTGTTCCATGCATTTCATGTGTTGCTCAAGTTTCATATTTCATAGATTTTAAATACTTTAAACCTTGTTTATGGTTTAAGCACTGTTCTCTTTATTTGTTGCACCATTCCTACATTTTTGTGCTATGTATATTATGTTTATGTTGCTCTTTCACATATGTTATGCACTAACCTTAGCACTAACCTTAGTATTTGGTCTCATTGCTAAATGTGTTGCTTTAAACTCTTTACTATGCTCTCTCCTTATAAGTTGGTCAAAGGCAGAGTTGCTAGATTATATGTTGGTTATAAAGCTTTGATATTGTTTCATATAAACAATGCTATGTATTGCGCTATAGAGTACTTGGTATATATATCAACATAATAATATAACATCATATGTCTGTGTGTGTGTATGTATGTATGTATACACAATCTTACAATATATGTATAATATTAACATATATATTTTCACAAGTATTTATATACATGTATTAAAATGATTGCATATAAAGATAATATATTATCATGCATAAAATCATTCTTGGTATTTTAAATATATATATACACTTAATTATATAAGATAATATATATACATGTATATATATATATAAATCAGATTACACATATATGCATTTATGCGTATGTCATTACATGCATATATTTTTAATCATATACGTATTTATTTACATACATATATTATATGCATATTTATAACATTATTCACTAATTGATATATATATATACTTCATTGATTAACATATGGATCTGAACATACGAGAAGGAACTTTCATTCAATCATAAGAATTAATCACATAACCCAATCAAAACATCTAAATAGCAAGATCATAAACTGATACTGGGCATTCATAACCTAGTACAGATCATGCACAATCACAACTAGAGGTTACTTATCATTTTCCCAATCTATTGACTCAACTAGACCTATGAAGTAGTGAGTGTGTGAAAACTCTGTTAGAATCATTTAGGGGTTACCCAACCGATTATATTCTCCTGAGTGATACTTCCCCTCTCTTCTAGAGGTTTTCCTTGTTCCTGCATATAGCTTAGTAACACCAAGGTAGTTAGACGTTCACAATAAAATCATTTGCATCTTCAAAACATTTACATCTTCAAAACATTTACATCAACAAAGCATTAGAATATTCACATTGTAATACATATCTTTTCATCGTATTTCATCAACATAAACATATTTATTCATTTTAAAGAAATAACATCTTAATGCATATTTCAATATTCCATTCTCCTAATAAACATATTAAAGTCACAATTTACATTTATCAACACTTTCACCAATGAAGGTAAAAGTAATTTGGTAACTAGGAAACAAGTTGTAACAAAAATACACAAAAAGCTAGGCTCTACACATTCATTTAAAAAGATAATAGATAGAACTACAAAATATTAAGATATTCTACTTAGTAATCCTTAAAAAAGCCCATACATTTTCTTTATTATATTGAAAATATACTATGCAAAGGATTTGCACAGATTTTATAAAATTTTGGCTGAAAAACTAATCAATTATACATCTGGAAATGCATATCATACATAAGGAGACACTTTGCTAAGATTGATCCTACATTTAATCACACAATCTTTAATGTTTTCAAATGTTATTACAAGCTTGGGATCAAACCCAAATCATTACAATACAAAATATACCCAAAATTGGTAATTGAAACCTAGGGTTTCCTATAAATACTTTCTTCTGTTGGCTCTACAATTTCTTCTCTTTGGAAAAAAATATGAACAAAAAACTCCAACCCTTACAATGATCACCAAAAGTGAAATTTATACCTCAAAAAGTTGTGAAGGAAGAAGGGCTAAGGATAGGGTGTGAAACCCTAAAAAATCACATGCAGATATGTGGACATCCAAATTTGAGAAGAAATCATGCCACATAGGTCCCAACATTCACACCACACCTCCACATTAATGAGCACACAAAAGTGGAACAAAACCCCCACAAAATTAACAACAAATTGTAACATGCCCATTGTTCAACCCAAAAAAATTACTATGTTTTAAATACAAGTAAATAAATTATGATGCCAACACTTAGCAATAAAAAATTTATTTTCATATATGAGAATAATATGCACATTTGAAACAAACATCATTCCAAACTTACCCATTGCATTACAACAAAGTATTACAACTTTCCATGTATTGATTTCATAATTTCATGATAACATTTCTCTTTTACAACTTTCCATAGAAATGGATACATAAATACTTTACATAGCTTCTATGAGTTTCTAGAACTAGGTATACAAATGGTCTAGGTAGTCCCCCTTCCAAATATTGGTCGCCAACTGATGAGGAGAAGCATCATCAAGCACTTTTCCACCAACCATGGACTTAACATGGTCCCTCACATATCTACCTAACTGGTAAGATGGCCCTCCCTTGGATGAAGAGATTGGTAACCCCATAATAAATTGACCTTTCCTAAGCTTGGTGTTGTTTCCTACATATCTAGATCTATCACACAATGGCTACAACCTACCATATGATATTACCTGCCTAGTATGTAAGCCCATATCACAGTGAATTGACAATGTAAGTAGTGGCAACTTACTCTACTTTGGACAAAGTATTCATCACCCCTAATTTAGAATGGATGTCATATGCTCACCCACATTCCTAGCTCAATTTGTATTGACCATTCATATTCTATGCATAGGCCATCCCCTTAATTGGATTATCCTAACCCTAGGAATAACTTATTTTCATTTTATCGTTACCATGACTTTTCTACTAGAGTAATTCATGCACATAGGCTATCCCCTCCATTGGATTATCTAACCCCAGGAATAACCTATGAACTCTTTATGACTCAACTTTACAAATAACTTCATAATAATTAACTTCACATACTAAAGTATATCTCAATGATAAACAATTCTCATCAAAAGTATAATCTCATCAATAAAGGACCTCAGCTCAAAGGCATGATCTCAACATTAAATGACCTCAATCAAAAAGGATATTCCCATCATTAGAGGACTCCATATAAAAGTACAAACTCATCAATAAATTCTCTCTATTTGAAAGTATAATAAACAATAAAATGATCAATCAGATCATATAGGTTACCCTCAACCTATTTGTTTCAAATAGTAATTAAATTACAACCCTATCAAATAGGTTATTTCCAACCTAGGGTTTCAATCAAAATAATGTAATGATTCAAAGTGATCACAAATAAATCATAAGAATTCTATATTCAGTATTCATTTGCTCACAATGTTCACTAAATTTGTATATTTGAGGACATTATCAAACTACGAGGGGTTGGTGCATCTACACCCATAGTTCCTATCACAATACAGTTTTGGGTCACTAATACATGAGTCCTCTTTTAGATTTTCATGATTAAGAATAGACTCTAATTCAAAATAGTATAACTAGTAAGTACAACTCTCAACCCTATTGTTGAATATTGATACATAACCCTCAAGTTTATGCCCTATACCAAGGATAAGATTGTCTTCTATTTTCTAGAAGAATTAAGTAATTAATCAAGTAAAGATTATCCATCAAGGTTTACATAACATCGTAATGATGACATTTCCACTAAGTGGTTCAAAGCAACCCTATAACCCAACTTCACAAAGTAAGCTTCTACTATATAAGCTCTAACTTAATATAATATTTAATACCAATTTAAACACCCAATCCTTAATATGGAGTATATACATATACTCAATCAATAGAGATTCCTAAACTAGATTCATCAAGAATCTTTTACTTCCACATAAAGAAGAGAATAACCTATCCATTATAACAACTAAACATATTTTCTAACAAGGCACTCAAAAGCACACAATCTTTTCAAATTCATACAAAACATAAAAGAGTAGAAATCAGCATGCCTATTTATGCAAAGCTCCAATCGATCAAACTGGATTCCTAGCTCAACCTTCCCAAATCAGCAAGCTATTTCCAACTATCTTTCTTCCACTCACAAAAAAATTACTCCCAAACCTCTCTCAAACTCTCATGAACCTCTCACATACTCTCAAACTCAGAAAATCAAAATAACAATAACTCAAAAAATAAGTATCAAGTGTGCATAAAGTGTCCCAAAATGAGGGAGAAAGCACCTCTATTTATACACAAGTGTGATTAGTTGCAAGCTAAAAAAAGCTATCAAAGATGACACTTCTCAATCCAAAAGGTTTGACTCAACAAAAAGAAGAAAATGTTGTAGCTAAAATCATTGCACAATAAAGACATGCACAACTAGATTTCACAATGAGGAATGAGTCACCCATTCAAATGGACAACAAGAAAAATGATTAGAAATGCAAGGTTAATTTCTTCTACAAGTTGGCCAGTTTCTCATTTGACCATTTCACATATTTTAGTTTTCTCCATAAGCTGAAATTCATATTGCACATTAGCCTTCTAAATGGTTCAAACTATTCATAAGTTGGTGCCACCAAAATATCACGTGCCCTATCATTTGGGTTGCTATTTGCTAAAGACTAGGTCTATGTTTTATGTGTGTTGCATATCCTCTTTGCCTTCATTCTTTGACTTAGTCTTGGAAGATTTAACTCTAACATTGGTTTGCTTTCTAGATTCCTATGCTTTATCCCAACGCTGCCCATGTTTCATATTTCTCATATTTTAAATTATGTAGACATTGTTTATAGCTTATGCGTTTCCTTTTAACTTGAGCGTTATTCCTTTTAAATCTGCGCCTTATATGTATATGTTGCATAATACATAGTATATGTTGTGTCATATATGAATGCTATGCTATATATCTGACATGTGTTTTAAATATTCCAATGCTATTATGCACTCAATAAATATTTTAGTGCTTAACAAACATCATTATGTTTATATATATATATATAAAACTTAATATTTATATATATATCCAACTTTATAAGCTCATTAAATACATTATTCAATATTCAAATACATAATGCATATTTTCATATACCACAAAATATCAATGCATACACATATATATACATATGTATATACATTAATATACTTGTATGGGTGTTTCCATTTACGTTGATACACACACATATATCATTGCCTCAATAATTAAACATATATATTTGCAATCATATTGACCAACATATATACACAAAGTGTATATATAACTCATTGATTAAATATAAACATATAATGAAGAACTCACATAAAACAATAGACTCAAACACATAACCTAAATCAAAACATTCATAGACAAGATCATAACATCTTCTAAATCATACACAAACAAGGCTAAGGATAACTTACTATTTCCCAAACTATTGACTTAGTTTCACTAATACTAGAAGTGAGTGTGTGAAAGCTCAGTTAGGTCTTATTAAGGGTTACCAGACCAAGCCCCTCCTTTGAGTGATACTTCCCCTCTCTTCCAGAGGC
Source organism: Sequoia sempervirens (assembly GCA_007258455.2). Taxonomy (NCBI): domain Eukaryota; kingdom Viridiplantae; phylum Streptophyta; class Pinopsida; order Cupressales; family Cupressaceae; genus Sequoia; species Sequoia sempervirens. The sequence goes on from VDFB02136456.1 coordinate 16,332, forward strand.
TTGAACATGTTCTTGCATTTGGCTTAGCACATAATAGCAGTAGTTAGTAGTTCATTTGAAATTCGCTTGCATCATAAATCATTTGCATCATAAAACATTTGCATCGACAAAACACTAGAATATTCACATTGCAATACATATCCCTTCATTGAATTTCATCAATATAAACATAATTACTCCTTTAAAAGAAATAACATCTTAATACCTATTTCAGTATTTCATAAACGTATTAAAGTCACAAATTGTATTTATCCTCATATTTACTCATGAAGGTGAAAGTAACTTGGTAACAATAAGACGGGGTGTAACACAAATCATGACTAAGATTGGATCTTTGATAGAATGGAGGCTTGAGAATCATAAAGAAGCATAGGTGCCATTTTGTCTCACTTGAAGTTGTTGAAAAATGCATTTAAGATCATCACTATAGCCCCAAGAATCAAATTTAGTTGTTGACAAAGTTGTTGCAACATTAATGGTGAAAAATGTGAAAATCTCACAAAATGTCCAAAATTTTGATCAAGTTTCGAAACCCTGTCAAGATCTTAAGACATAATGAACTAGAGGGTGGAAGCGAAAACATAAATCGAATTCAAACTATTAGGTCAAAAATCCAAAATTCAAAAAAAAAATTGGAGTCCCAACAAGGAAGAAATTTAGGTCCAAGAAACCAAAAAATTCTAATTGGGTCATGAAACCCTGACAGGAACTCACCAGGAAGCAAAAGGAAGTTGCGAGCGAAAGTATTGACCAAATTTGCACCTTTGGTTTGAAAGTCCTATCAGGATCCAAAGTCTCGATTAGATTAGAAAAGAAGAAGAGGAAAACCAATTGGGATTGAGGATCCTGATAAGACTTGGACCTTTCGATAATTAGGTACAAAGTTTCGTTGGGACCCAAAGTCTTGACAAGATCAAAGAGAAGATGTCGATTGAGATTGGGAATCCCAATTGGACTTGGACATTAAGATCTTAGGTCCAAAAGTCCATTCGGGACTTGAAGTCCCAATGGGATAGAAAAGGAAACTGAAAAAGACTTAGAATTTTTGGACCCAAAAAGGAATGTGCCATGTGGCAGGTCTTTCATGCTTCTACGAGAAGAAAAAGGGCTTGTGAAAGAACATAATAGATTTATGGAAATGAGGCCACATGACATCATTTATGCGCATCCCTGGACCAAGAGGGGGCCCATTGAAAAGACTTGGAAAAATCGTGGACAACATGCCACATGGCATGATTCCACTCTTCCATAGAAAGACAAAAGGGTTTGGAAAAAGAAGGGGCATATGCATGGAAATAATGCAATGTGACATCATTTCCAAGCTTTGGTGGGCCAAAAAGGAAATTGCAGATAAACTTAGTAGGCTTGCAAAAATGATGACATGTGGCATCATTTCCATGCGTTTGTGGGTTGAAGAAAGAATAGGCAGAAAGGGCTAGAAGATCTATGGAAAGGATGCCATGTGGCATCATTTATGTGCATTCGTGGGATGAAGCAAAGCAATGCGGAAATTGCATGTGGGATTACAAAAAGTGTGACACATGGTAGGTTTTTTCGTGCATTTGTAAGAAGATGACCCCATTGGAAAAGGTTAGTAGACATATAGAGAAGCTACCATGTGGTAGAATTTTCGCACTTTCATAGGAAAAATTAAGGTTTTTTCGCTAAGGCAAGTAGGCTCATAGAACTTGAATTCGAAGGTCCCATCGGGACCCATAGTTCTGAGGAAATGAAGGAAAAGGCGGGGGCGAGGATTCAAAAAGGATTTAGACCTTTCAGACTTAGGTTCAAAAGTTCAATCGGGACCCAAAGTCTTGATAGGATTGAGGAAATAAAAAGAAGGAAACAAGAAGAAAAAATGAACTTGGACTTAATCCAAATGTTCGATCAAGACTCAAAGTCTTGATTGGATAGAAGGAAAGAAAAGAGTGGGGGTGGAAGGCAAGAGCAGACTTGGACTTGATCCAAGTGTCCATTCGGGACTCAAAACCTTGTTTGAACAAAAAGGTGAAAAAAAGGAGAGATCGTGAATGAACAAGGACATTTGGATTTGGTCCAAATATCGATTCGGGGTTCAAATCTCTAAAAGGACATAACAAAAGAAAAAGAGAAGGGGGAGCAGACTAACTCTTGGATATTCTACAAAATGGGTTTTTGACCATAGCTTAACAAAGTGGTAATGCAACCACTTGAGGGACTTGAGCATGATACAACAATGAAATTTCTTTGATTAACCAAAAATGATGGGAAGCACAAGGGGACAATATAAAGCATTATAAACTCATTCAAATTTTACTGGTGCTAACACATAGATCATTTAGATCCATTTTGTAACATTCATCCAAATATTCTTAGAGCATCCTAGGAGTAGTATAAGAGCATCCATATTGATGAAATCACATTATTAGTAATATTAATTTCTACATCACACATCACACATCTTGCATCTTGCGTGTACTAGAAATCTTCTTATACAAGTTTTCAGAACAACAAAAAATGGATTGAATTAGGCTAAAATAAGTCTTAACACTTCAATCCTAGCAAAGCAAGCCCTTAAAGGTCTTCTTTAACAATGCATTGACCATAATTCAACTCACACCCAAAGTAAAAGATTTAGGAGTAGGTGATTGACAAAAAAATGATCATGAGAAAGAGCATGCAATTATAGAGAGGAAGACAAATTGCAATTTCAACTATGTAGTTGTAGTTTAGGAATCAAAGACTTATTTGGTTTAGAAGTGGCACTATGGTTGAAGAATAATTAAGAAACACACTTTTAAAGTTAGATTTCATCATTATCCACTATCATAAAAGAGCTAAACAATCTTTAACTATATATTATCCAAAATATTAACACATAAAATAATTTATACATATATTTTACAAATCTCATGAACTATGAAAATATCATATTTATTAATCTCCAACATTAAACATTCAACCCAAATATATTTACTGTATTTAATTAATCTTTACACCTCTTAAAAAATCCTTACAAGATAGGGTTCATTTGCCACGCAACCCAATAACTTTGAAAAAATCACTTCTGTTATGCCACAACTTACTCGGGTTCGAGCCGTTTAAAAAAGCAACGAAATAACGAAAAATCATTTAAATTTAAAAGCATATGAGCATGTTTATTTCTCTCAAATCTTTCATGTACAAACGGAAAGAGCCGCGGGGGGAGCGTTCAAGCCTTTTGTGTATTCAAACTTTTGGTGAAGGTATGCTTTTACCAAAATCTCTGTTACACAGCTCGTATTTAAAATTTTTGTAGTATTTTCCATGCAACTGTTCGTGATTATCACTGTCAAGAAAAACGTGCAATGCATTAAGGTCAGTGTAATGATTTTTCTGTTTCTTAGGATTTTCTTTTTCTTTTTCTGTTGTGGGGTTTTTCATATAAATAAATCATCCAAAGTAAGGACAATTTCCGGTTACTTGAATGTTTAGATAAAGCAGTGCTTTGCATGGTGGCTTGCAGTGACATGCAGACAATCTTTTAAAACATTTTAAAGATTTGTAAAGATGGGTAATAAACTCCATAGTCATTACAATATAACCTTGCCATATGTCTGTTAGAGTTACAGGCTACTTTATGGTGGTGAAGAGAATTTGAACATTGTTTGCACTAATGCAGTATGTGCGTATCCTTGAATCACATTCTTAAGATTTGTAATAATGGTTATCTTATAACTCATGATAATTATACTACAACCTTGCTACGTGTGTGTGAAGAGTCATAAGCTGCCTTATAGTGGCAACCGAATCGGGCGATGTGAACACTGCAGAAATGGTTTTCGCTAAGAAACTAGGAGTAGCAGTTTCTAAACAAAGGTTCAAAGGGTGGGTATGAAATATGTTAGGCACAAAGAGGTAGACCTTGGAATTTTAATCACTGCCACAGCGAAGAGAATCTAAGTTTATTCTCTTGTCTACAATTAATGACAACAAAAAGAAGGCATAGTCTCGGCCTTTAATGCTGGCCATATAAAGGAACCCTCTCTACATTAGGAAGATCCAAGATCGCAGTAAAGGAAAGCTAAATGGAAAGGTATTATGGACTGAAAAGTGAATAGGAGTAAGGAGAATCAGGATACTTGGGATGTAGAATGGCTGATTGAAGATGGTGGGTGAATTGTTAATATTAGTTTTATTTCTGAGCTTTGTCTCGAGGTCAAAACTGTTGGCGTAACAACTAACACCTCTGGAGTAGAAGTTGTTATGAACAGCCTATGTACACTACGCAATGAGTGCTCTTCAAATTATTGAGGGGAAGCTCCCTCGTTGTGCTTTGACAAATATACTTGCAAAGGAAAATAAGCTAAAACTATGTCCTGTCTTTTTGTTTCAGCTGCTAGAGGCACAAGGCTTTCTTGAAAGAACCTATACGTTGCAGCTGAGTTTTCTCTGGTTTTGCAGATCTACTAACTACAACTTATATCTATCCAATCTCCTCAGGAAAACAGAGCAAGAGGAAACGGAGCAAGGTTTGACTATCGGACGATAAGCGTGTTTAGACTCTCTACTTGAAGGCAAGGTGGCGCAACTATCATCTCAATCTAAACAAGCTTATTGGGCACAAAACAGATTTAAGACTTTACCAAGACAACCTTATGGAACCCTGTGTGGCATAACACTTGATTGAAATAGTAAAATCTTCACAAAACAGCCTTTATCACCACAATCTCACGAAACCCTATGTGGCATAACCTTTAATTATAATGATAAAGATTCACAAAACAGATTTATCACTGTAACTTCTCGAAACCCTATGTGGCATAACGATTGATCACAATGGTAAATTAACACAAAACAGATTTATCATCTCAATTTCTTGGAACCCTATGTGGCATAACAATTGACTTCAATGATAAAGATGTTCAAACAGATATATCTAAACTATGGAAAGAATTCACCATTACAATCTTTCGAAACCCTATGTGGCATAACAATCAATTGCAATAGCGAAGACACATGAACAAATACAAAAAGAGCAATATTGAGGGCAAGGTAGGCGCATATATTTCTCTCTCAAGCAAAAGTTATTTACAAATGAGCAAGCTCTTATTTATATACATCAAGGTGTAGGGAACCCTAAAATCACCTTGTGTCATTTCTGATTCTTGCAATGCATGCAAGCAATGCGTAAACCCTAATTAGTAAACTATACAGTCAACTGGAAAACTACCCTCGTTTAACCGAAACATCTAATCTAAAATGGACAATTGTGTGAGCATGCACGTCCTTATTGAAAGCAAGTTAACTGGAAGACTACCATCAGTTAACGTAAAACCCTAAAAGAAACTCCAAGTGTGAAAGGGCGAATCTCAGAATAGATATGCATGTGATGACAACATCAAGTTAACTGGAAAGGGTAACACCCAGTTCAACTCGTGTGTGTAACGTCTATCCTGAGAGGTGGGAACTGAAGTTTACTATGTGTGATCTCGAGCAATCAATCCCTCAATGAGATTGTTAATTGTATCACCATCTGGAGCTATGAGACTCTGACGAAGGATGCTATGTAGATGCAGCATGTCCTCACCGGTGATGGGAGGCTGAAGTTCCTTAAGCCACCGTTGCTTCATCGAATAATGTTGACATGGCTGTAAGCTGAGTAACCTTACAGCCAACTGTCTCCCCACTGAAAATAGTATGAATGAGTGCCTGAAGCTCTGACTGAACATCGGTAAGCTCCACGTAGGCACCACCCTCGATCTGATAACGGCACGGTAAGCGAGACACAAGAGTCCTCACGAACCGGAGTGCACTAGTGGCGTGCTCTCTACTCTCAGCCAACTCTGATGCCAAACTGTCCTCTATCTTTGCTCTGAAAACCAACTGTGTCTTCCAAGAGTAGATAGCCTCTCTGTCTTCTGCATCTGTGACTGTCATAAGCCAAACTCAGGTGAGCAATCATAATTTCATCCCTGGGTTTGTTAATAGCCATATCCCGTTCCTCATCCTGAAGACGAATACGGAGCTCTCGTGCATTGTACCGCAACTGATATAACTCTGTAAGCATAATACGGCCTCTAGCAACGAACTCTTCCTCCCATTCCTCCAAACGCCTGCCATATGCAACTAAGTGATTGAGCTGACTTTGCTCTACTGGAGGCTCAAGCATCGGTGGGAGTGTGTTAATGGCTTCTGGTCTGTGTACAAGGCTAGAAATGTATTGGCGAAGCTGTCTGATTTCAGCCTTGAGGGCTGCCTTATCTTCTCCGTCTTTTAACATTCTATCCTTGGCACTGTCTGTAGCAACTTGTAGAAGATCAACCTGAGTCTGGCGTGTGCTGCGACCAAGGTTGATTGTGATAACTTCAAAATCCTGAGATTCTAATTCAGCCAAGTTCTTCCTCTGTGGAGGTACGGCGGTCTCAATGACAATCTCCATGTCAGTGTTTCTCTCTACGTGAACCATGTTCTTGACTCTCTTATCTGGCGCATCCTGGTAAATGTCATCAAAATCAGAATGATTAAGAACATAAGA